>JAIPMN010007244.1:0-32208 GCA_020650975.1 Apostichopus californicus
TCCTGAGATACAATACAAACTCACGTAGGAAAATATTCCTGTTGTAGTCTCAAATAACAAGCTAACAACGCATCGCCCAATTTGTCACAGACAAGGGTATTCTGTTGTTTATATTAACTTGAAAGAATTTATTTTGCTTGAGGTTGCTACAATTTATAAAACGAAACATTAACATTTATGCTCGTAATGAGGAACCGACGCCACCATCACATTTAGCCTTATAAAGAGCATTCCAGCGATGTGCCGTAATTTTGAAGCTGAACATCTCGAAATCCGGAATAGCTATTGATACATTAAGAGCTAGCAATGTTTTTTGTTCTTGTGTGTGTGTGTGTGAACTATGACATTTGAAGACTATAATGATGCCAAATGTTATCACTTAACAAGCTATGACAATTTCACCATTTGCCCTGATTCACAAAGTCAGCTGGACCTGCGTAAATCTGGTCATAATAGGCTAGGTCTTGACTGGTTGTTCTGATTCGTGTGAAATATAATCTTTCTTAGCGTGCTGTCTACATTCAATATCATCAATGCAAAACGCATATGTCATGATCATCTAAATGGACCTATATCTGCGCATGCGCCTTGTGAGTGAATGAAAGTCAAAGGTCATTGAAACTGGAAAACTGTTTTTGGCATTGACGTGCATGCCAGATTGACACATATGTAAGAAATTTACGTAAGTATTAATCTAAAATGTCAAAGATCACATGATCAATGGCTGCTCAAGGTCAAAATATGCAAACCTGTATCACCAAACGGCCGTTTGCGGTGGATCTATGCCTGGTGGATCTATGCCTGGTGGATCTATGTATATTAGGTGATCGATGCCTGATGGATCAACGCCTGGTGGATCAATGTGTGGTGGATCTATGCCTGGTGGATCAATGTGTGGTGGATAGATGCCTGGTGGATCAATGCCTGGTGGATCAATGTGTGGTGGATCAATGCCTGGTGGATCTATGTATATTTGGTGATCGATGCCTGGTGGATCAATGCCTGGTGGATCAATGTGTGGTGGATCTATGCCTGGTGGATCAATGCCTGGTGGATCTATGCCTGGTGGATCCATATCTGGTGGGTCCATGTCTGGTGGACCTAACCCTATGTATATTTGGTGTTCTATATTATCGTGCATGAGGTTGATAAGCCTCTTTGAGAGAGGATGTCATAGGTTAAAGATCACTCAGCAAAAACAATTTTGTTGTAGTTGTTTCCCTGCGATTGCACCGAAATGACAATATGGGCAAACTATTACACTGGTGTTGGAAATAAAGACTGCTAATGTTTTATCACACTAATTAACATTACAAAACTGTAAAGATCCTTAATGTCAAAGGTGAAAATGTAGCCAACTTTATGAGAAAAAGGAAACTAGAAAGCCAAGATCCTTTGTGATTACTTGCCATATATCAGACTAGTTAATGTAACACATGCAGACAAGTTAAGCACTGTGGTCATTGAAGCAATCTGCAAAGGTTCTTGCACTCATGTGGACGTACAGGTCAGGTTCATCCACACTTTACTTTTAAAAGTTACCTTGTTGAAACATTTCTGTTCATTTGACCACATGTGACGTTGATCCAAGGGTTACTTTGCCGGGTTATCATGTAACAAAGTTTTCAACCTTTGACCTAAAAAAAAATCACTGAACTTTGGAAAAATTGCGGTATAGGCTCCAGTTTGCGTATGCTACAGTGTGTTAGGATAGTTTTTGTCCCCGAGGTAGAAAAGAAATCACGAATATGCCGCGAATTCGCGGAAAAAGCTCATGCCTGCTTATATGACCTCTTATGACTACAATAGGCTTACGGTACTTACAAATTCGATGCACATACCAAGGTATATGAGGTTCATCAAAGCTTCGATGATGAAGGTATTAAGTTTACAAAGTTTTCAGACTTTGGCCTCTGCAGACCTTTGACCTCCTAAAGCATTAGGTTTCTCAAAGTCACTAAGATCTTGAATGGAGAGGAGGGAAAATTGTGACGTTGGGGTGGGGGTGGGGATGGGGGGGGGTGGGTTACAAAGACGTTAATTCCATATCATAATTTCATTCCTTGACTAAGATCTTGAATGGAGAGGAGGGAAAATTGTGACGTTGGGGTGGGGTGGGGTGGGGATGGGGGGGGGGGTGGGTTAACAAGACGCTAATTCCATATCATAATTTCATTCCTTGACAAAAAGCAGCTGGAATCTTCATTATTGTTCATTTTAAATAATGTATTTATAAATTCTATCTACGCATTTGCATATTTTCAGCACACGTTGTTATGTTGATGTTTTAAGTTTATTAGGTACAATAATAGAAAATATTACAAAGGTGATATACAAATAAACAGGTGAATACATATAGCCTGTTGACCCGAAGAAAAGATAATATCATAAAGGGTCAAAATGTTTTTTTTTTCATCGGTGTAGCCTATGTACAACAAAGCCTGTCTATATGTGGATATGAATATTCATGCACACTAGTCTGCAACACACATGGTACAGAAGGGGAAAAAAAAACAGTGTAAGACATGATCGAAAGATGATCGATGAGATCAAAATTAAAAGAGTAGGAAACAGCAAAAGAAACAGAAAGGAGTTAAAAACAATGACATGCATGCTAACAATGGATTACATTACTGCAAAATCACTGATTAGCAATTAAGTGTCTAACAAGACAAATAAGAAAACCTCTCACCCCCCTCCTCCCATCACCTCACCCCTAATATAGACACGTACATCATGCCTCCCACACCCCCCTCCCATCACCTCACCCCTCATATAGACATGTAGATCATGCCTCCCGCACCCCCCTCCAAACGCACATGCACTCATAATTATCCAAATCACATTCACAGTGATAACAAGAGAGCAATGGAGTTACATATCTCATCTCATCCGAGGAATTTAGGCAATTTCGACAAGGGGTGAAGTACAATATCTAATCTCCCTATATGCACAGTACATGTAGGGAGATGAGATAATAATATCATTAAGTAATTCTTTATTAGTTAATTATTATAAACTAAACACAAATAATGTAAAACGAAACACTCTCAGATGATAATGGGTTTGAATAAGCCAGCCAATAAAATAATAAGAAATTTAAAGAATATTAAAGAATATTTCGGTGGCCATGGTTGACTGATATACAAACAAATCATGAAACATCGTTTGCTTCTAGTACTTGATATCCATCTGCTGATAACAGGTTGAATCATGCAGATACATCGAAACCATGACAGGTTACAACATCACCGAAAATGATTAGGAACGTCGTTTTGTTGGACTTTATAAGGAATAAATTATTTCAGCTACAAATTTTTTTTATTCCTTTGACAATTTTGCTTTTCAACTTTTTTAAATATTGTTTTATGAAACCTTCTTTTTGTATGAAATGACAAGGCCAAATAAAATTATTTGAAAATTATGATTATACTGTGATTCAATCACTGGAGTAAAGACAAGTTTATCCACACCATCGACCTGTTTCAACCAAGATAGAGTAAGCAACAGGATATTCAAGAGTATATTTTCATTTAATGATTGGGCATACATTTGTTTCCACTTTGAGTGTAATATTGTGCGGTATATTTACTTGAAGTGTCATACAATCGGCACTCAACACACACCACGATACACCTCTACTGAACCAGGAATGTCCACCAGCCGCTCAATTCTTTGTGAGTTTTACGATACAACATGACTACTACTTCATTCACACGGAATTTATAGTTGTTAGCATTGTTTGCTGCCACCTACTTTCCATAACTTGTACCAAACCCCCTTCCCTCTCCCCCTTCCTCTCCTCCTTCCTCCCCCTCTAATATCAGCACCTGGTCTCCCTCACCTCCAACATCGGATATTTATGTCGTGGGTGGATATTCCTTTAGCAATCTCCTTGACATATTACACCACATTTATACCTGGTACTCGCTTATAAACTGCAAGCATAATGAATGAAACCATTAAAAGCAAGAATGATACCTATTTCTTGGGGGGGGGTCCATATATTACCATATTAGATGTAATGTGTATTGATTTATTGAGAATCCTATACTTGATACAGGTTTCACGGCTATAATGCAATTATTGATTAATCCTCAATCGGACATGAAAACCTATGGTTTGGACTAGTTGTTGCAGCAGCAGCTGTGGTTTGACTGACATTACTTGTTCATGATAGGATCAGGTACCCTTGGCTAATTTTGTATCCTGTATGTCCATTCCATTAAATTTGATGTCATTTCTCCATCCCCTTTGATCAATTCCTCAGAGTGTTCATATATGGTGGATTTCCAATTGTGCCGAACATAGCCAGTTTGTTAGCGCTGTGAGGCCATGGAGGAGGGTCAGTAAGAATCACTGATTTTAGCTATCGGAAGAACATTGACTGCTTGGATACCATGAGGCTATGCTCTGCTCAAAATTAATTAACCATCAGATTAAAATCAACCAATAAGACACTTTGACAAATCCAGAGTATTGAAATTTCAAAGCACATGTATAAATATACATTTTTCTAGTGAACAGTCAACTGTTACAGACCTTTCTGTAACGGGTAATTTGTTTACCTTCATTTAACTTAATATATAAAAGTCATGTTGAAAAAATAGAGGGGTAAGCTTGGAGTAACAGGAACCATGAAGAAATGAGAATGAGGTAGTACACATACTGAGACAGATTGCCTAAGTCCAATAACGATGGGAACATCGTTACCTGGTTCATTATTAAACCGTAAAGAGGCTTGACGAGATTAGGGGTAATTTAGAAGACGAGGGATTATAGAGCTACTCATACATAAAAGACAAATACATCTTAAAAATCACAGACTAAACCATTATAGAGATTAGACCAAATGTGTTATTGCATCATGTTATCTTTACATTTCCAAATGTCACTACGGCAACTGTTTCCATGACATTGCGATGAGGTGGTAACTGCCACATCTTCACAGTATGAATGGAACAGTCCGTGACAGGTTGCTAGTTGGATGTCCTCTCCGCTAGCATCAGAGGTCGTCAAGATACTAGTATCGAGATACCAGTATCAAGTAAAACGATTCACCTTCTCCTTCGAGTGACTTCAGCGTCCTATGGGTGCAACTGAGGACTAGGAGGGGTGCTATACATGGGTGCTTCTGTTCAAATGGACATCGTCCTCAAGTTTGCTCTGAAAGTGGATAAAGGCAGTCATAACTGTAATCACTGTATTCAGCCTTTGCGGGAAGTGGAATAAATTAACGGCTAACCACCTGGTTTAGTTATTGGCTTTGGAAATATTTATACCGAAGCAGAACTACATTGATGACAGTGGATATATGGCTTGTATAAATGAAAGCACTTACCCTTTGATCTGAATAAGCTTAAGGTATTATTCAACTACACAGAAATATGGCCTATGCAGTGGTTACAATTAATATATGTCAGAGAAAACATTTACATTTTGGCTTCATTTTTATTCTTTTGATTTGATTGGCTTTAGTATGATTCAAGGTGTCATGTTAATTAGAGAGCACTGCTGTTCAATTAATAGCACCCTGGTTACAAATGATGCGACCTGTTAAGGAAACTTAATATTCCCCTCAGGTATACTAGGACGTTTATGAAAACCTGGCAGAATATAGTTCCTTTACGTTTCTAAACAGATTGTTTTCCAAAGTGCAAGGATTGAGTTGATACGAGGCATTTTTAATTAGTCATTAATCATGTTTAATTAGAGAACACTGCTGTTCAGTTAATAGCACCCTGGTTACAAATGATGTGACCTGTTAAAGAAACTTAATATTCCCCTCAGGTATACTAGGACGTTTATATGAAAACCTGGCAGAATATTGGTTCCTTAACGTTTCTAAACAGATTGTTTTCCAAAGTACAAGGAATGAGTTGATAGGAGGCATTCTTACCGTTAAAGTGTTCAGTTCAGCTGAGAAGGCTCCTATTTCAGTCGTTGTATTTTCTTCCATCTCTGGTCCGTCAAGAAGTATCTTTTGTAAATAAAGCAAGAAAAATAAAGAAATAGGAAATGTAGGTCTCAAGAGCAACTACGATATTGTTCAACTTTTATTGAGAATAATGTCTTTCCAACAAGGGGGCTAGATGAAGGCAACCGAAATTCATCGATACATTGCCTCCTATTGATACACAACTCTTAGTCGAACATGCCATAAAGACGCTGTTATAGTGAGGCAATCAAGTGAGATGGATATCTTTAGTGTGAGATACATAGGTGGAGTCCCCACCTGCACATGATCACCAGACACATGACTGAGATTGGCTGTTATGGTGAGGGACAATCAAGTGAGATGGATCTCTTCTTTGGTGAGACATGTAGGTGGAGTACCTCACCTGCACATGATCACCATACACATGACTGAGATTGGCTGTTATGGTGAGGGACAATCAAGTGAGATGGATCTCTTCTTTGGTGAGACATGTAGGTGGAGTACCTCACCTGCACATGATCACCAGACACATGACTGAGATTGGCTGTTATGGTGAGGGACAATCAAGTGAGATGGATCTCTTCTTTGGTGAGACACATAGGTGGAGTACCTCACCTGCACATGATCACCAGACACATGACTGAGATTGGCTGTTATGGTGAGGGACAATCAAGTGAGATGGATCTCTTCTTTGGTGAGACATGTAGGTGGAGTACCTCACCTGCACATGATCACCAGACACATGACTGAGATTGGCTGTTATAATGTGAATTCTAATCACAGATATAAAGCAATAGTATTGAATGTATCAGAAACCAACTGGACCATTGTTTGACCAAACTACTGTTGCTTATCAAGCTATCATTGTCAGGAACAGTTTTGAAATAATAGACTGAAGCACAGAGGATGAGAAAGAAGAAGAGGGGAAAGACACAGAGATGTACTGTACTGCATAATCACAGTTTTACAATGCATAGTGGCTTTTTCAGTTAATTTCTGAAACAAAGCTAATACTACTTAGTACTAAAGTCCCATAATTGTTGTTGAGATGTATAACAAGAAATAAAGAACCAGTCACATTGTTTTAGACTGACCTCAAACAATCTTTGATCACCACAAAGAACAATAGGGTTCTTGTTTGCGCGGAGGTCTATAAAAGTATCAAGTATAAGCTCATCCAAGCTTGGCTTTCGCAGTTAACATGTTTACAAGCATTTTATCATGTTATCATGTTGACCTCAAATGACCTTTGACCTCCATCAATTTCAATATGCTTCTTGAACTTACATTATTGTGTTTATAAGATTTGACCTTTTCACTAACACAAATCCACCACCAAGTATCAAGTCGAGTCCTCATGTTTAAAAGCTTGTGTCTCATACAAACACACACACCGACACATTCGTGGCAAATAACCAATAACGCAGTAAACTTTGAAACTTTCTAACTTGCTTTTGTTTGTGTGTGCTTAAAATAAGTTGAGAATTAGATCTAGCATCATTGAATGTTTGCTTGTTTCAAATTCATTTGGCAAAGAAATTAGGATTATTTCTTAGTTTGATTAAATTTATCAGTGCAAAAGTTTCTGTGGGTTCGGTGCTGTACATATATTAGCCCTATTTCTGCCTTGTTTCATAATTTCAAGCTTTATGTATTGAGGCCACTGTGATTAAACTGCAACTAAAAGGTCACACAGGCCACAATCAACATAGATTTTAATATTTCTTGTTTCATTATCCTATGACATTCCCCAAAGTTTATGACCTAATAACAATTTTTGTCACTTAACTTGATTACCATCCTGATTTATTTCAAGACCGCAGAGTTTTATGAGTGCTCGAGCAAAACTCTGCAGAGACTCAAGTCAGTCAGTGCCCATAGACGCTAGCTCTTCAGGATTCTGGACTGGTTCGACGACGCCACCCTGCTGAATCAAAACTTTTCATCTCCATCTCCCAGAAAATGGCGAGGTAAACAGGCAATAAGTGTCACCTCCTACACATACATCGCTACCTGTCAACAATAAATACCGGCGTCATTTAAAGACGACGCTACTACTCGCTTCCAATCTCGTCGATTCAAAATTAATTCTAAAAGAAATATTTGCGGTAATGCGATCTGGAATAATTCAAATCGGATTGTAACTCTGTCAGCTTCGATTAAACTCGGAAATTTTATGAAGTAAACCCTGTCAAGATTACCAGCAATTTTGTAAATGACTAACGAAGGATGGCTAATATCTTCGGGGGCTGTCAGCAACCGTTCAAAATCTACTTTGACACACATTTGGAATAATAGTAGTAGTAGTAATGAAAAGAATCACACTGGAGTCTTATCAAAACTGGGAGAAAAAAACACAGTGAGTAATTTTATTACAAGTGTATTGATGCAATATAAATCTTCATTTCCTCTTTAATCAGGTAAAAATACTAGCAGGCATGTTGAAAAAAATAATAATTAAAGGCTATTTGAAATCTGTCCTGTAGGTGACATCTAGCACAAAAAAACAATAAAAAAAAACAAATTATAACTGGCAGTAGTTCAAGATAAGAAATGGACTATGAATCTGCCACTGTTCTTTACATTTCAGATGTGTTTTCCTCACTCCTTTTCAACGATGACTTATGACAAGAAAATGGTGACCTGTTATCGAACATTGAAAACAACTGCTACTAGTTATTTTATGATAACTTTTCATTCAGCCTCTGAAGAAGATCCTGCTAGGATAGAAATGTCAGGCCCTCTTACACAGTTATTTTATGAAGTAGTATATCAAGAAAACTTTGTTCTTTTCTGTTTAAGCCTTTATATGTTGTTAATTCATTGATGAAGATGGCTGGAATTACTAAGTTTAGCACACTAACCATTAAAGCATGTATAACATCATATCTGTCCATCCAGCAGTAACCTTACATTTGATTTTTTACAGGGGATTAGTTTTGGGAGGAATTTTCCTTGAATTACTCCAGCAACTTTACTGTAGTTCAAGCTAGAGTTCTTGTAGATGAAATGAATTTTGCATCTGGCCACTAACTTCAGGCAATTGCATCAAAAGGTAACAGGTTCTATCACAGTTGATGACACTAAGATGGCCTTACAAATGGGAGTTTAATATTAGATCCTGTCAAACATTTATCAGAATCACCACAAACTAAAAAAAAAACCTTGTTTTAAAGCCAGATAATAATATCCAAAGATGTTATTAATTAGCCATTGTTATAGGTCCTGTATATTGTTTACTAACATCTCTCACAATCATCTGATAAATAACAACCATCTTCATGTTTCCCCTTCTGGTCTGCTTGTCACATGCAAGATGGCCGTGTATCATCATATCACGCTAAACTGTCTAAACAACCTACACAGACTCGTCTTCGATCCCCACGGTTTTTATGCTGGACTGCCGAAGAGACCTCTAATGGATACATCGTAGGGTATCAAATGTGTGCATCGCTGCGAGCGACAGTTCGGCAATGTTTAAACAAGCGTGTCCCTCTCTGTTCCCACTGCTGGGACTAAGAATTTGTCCTGCCACATCAATTGGTCATGCTTAATTTAAAATTTTATCATCTTTGGATATCGTAAATGTAACAGAACCGTGAAGTAGTCACATTTCGTGCGTTATAATCCAACATGGGGGGAGGGGGGAAGGAAAAAAAAAAAAAAAAAGGTCCAAAAAAACCGGATATACAAAACATGTTGGGAAATGTCAAAATTAATAAGAGGAAATTTAAAAGGGAAAGAAAAACAAGAAAAAAAAGGAGAATTCTAAGTAATGGCCATGCTCAATTGGTGCCAAGGAATGACAAGTGATTGACCATATATCATTTTGAAATTTAAGGGAGGTTGGGGGGCCTATTTCTGTATCAGCTTAAAGGGTAGTTGTGACTAGATGATTCTTGATGTGATGTGGGTACAAGAAAAGAAAGAAAGGAAACTAAAGATATAAGGAATCAATTCTATTTTTGGATTTGATTTATCCGTTAGGACAGACAAAAAATGCACTTGAAAATGTTCCTGCCATCTGACGGGGGGTGGGATGGGGGGGGGTTGAACTAGTCAATGGAGGCTCTGACTAAAACCATAAAAGCACAAACTACAGATGGAATCCTTCTCTCAATACTTGATAATGGTTTTGATTGCTTTACTCATACCACTTTATACAGGTTGCTTCTGGTTTAAAGTCTGGTTACAAAACATCTTTTATCCTTCTTCAAAAGCTAAGAGAGACAATACATGTCAGTATAACTATTCTTTTCTCAAGTCTCCACTGTTATGCAGGAACAAAAGTGGAGCAAATATATCAAATTGTTACTTTCATAGCAGAAGATTTTACTTTGCAGCATTCTAGCCAATGTTCCTCACACAGCCCTATATGTATAGGACACCATTCCCACACATATGTATCTTCTCGTTGGGAGTGTCACAGATATAAGGATCAGACAATATCCAAGCATCTTCTGTTAACATGTCATCTGTGTTACAACTCCTACTTCAGAACTGCACATCGCTAGTCTGTCAGCCGATGATGACAAAACACCAAATCAGAAATATCACGACGACGTCATTTATTGTCTTCGGATACATTTTTTAATATCCTGTAAATTAACATTGACCCTCTTTCCCATTGCTTGTTTATGAGAGAGAGTGATTAAAAGTGTCATTTAGCAACGGAGAACGACATCTAAAACTCATCTTCCACGGTCGACGCCAACTCTGTCATCTCCAGCCACGTTTATTGCATTCCCATATCTCCAGAGACAACCGGCAGTTCCTTCTTCCAAGTTCACAAACAATTTACTTTAAAATAGTTTTGATTTAAATTTTTTGAGAGAAACTGGCACAGATCTCGAAACACTGCTGGCAAACCAGCCAATGAGGAATGTGTTACAATGATTAAAATCTGAGTTTCCGAACTAAAAATGAAGTCTATTTTTACAGTTTCTTGTAACATATTAAACTAAATCCCTCAGATTAACAATGACAACTAGATTCAATGAAGGAAATCTTCCTGTTGTCGTCGTCCTCGTATTGCAACCTACTTTTTCTAGGTCATTAACACAGACGCTGCAGTTCTCGAAAGCCAAGGTTGGACTTCTCGTGACGGAGAGCCGGTTTCAGGTTTAAGGAGCTGTTCTGTCTCACACCTGCAGGGAATCTTGGCTAGTTATGGTAATCACCTTAGCAACCCAAGGTCATTTCTACTTCCTACTCTCATTCGCTGTTTTAAATTTTCCTTTTCTCTCCCTGAGGACTCTCAGGAGTTACCGGGGAGAAGCTGTTAGGGCCTCGGGAGTACCAGTAGCTTTTTACGGAGGAGAGATTTAGCCTTGCAGCTTCCCACAGCTAGAAGAAATTTACATAAACTTATTATAAGCAACATTCAACTCCTGGCGGGCGTTAGTGCTCATTCCGACCTAAAATGTACAAACAAAATTTCGGAGGGGTGACAAGGGGGGCTGTACGTCCCACTTTTAGGAGGGATGCAGCGTACTGGATTATTAGAGGATGTATTTGACCAGATGATAAGAAAAGCATTGAAGGAGGTAAGAAACCTTCACCAGCTGCTCTTAGATTGATGAATCTTGCCAAAACGGTCACAAGGTTAACATGTTTTAGAATTACATGGAATGGTCTAAATAATGCAAACTACATTAAATTAGTATCCAGTATACACAAGTGTATAGGTATTTCTTGCTATCGAAAACCTAATAAAGAGATGCGACTTTGCGATTCAATGACTTCCAACATTATTTACCCCTGAACACTGTGAAATATATCAACATTGTTCGTTGACAGCATTTACCATACGTTAAATAACATACTTTGTACGTCCAAAGTGGTCAACTTATCATGTAGGAGGGGGGGGGGGGTTACTTACAGTCAATATCATCCAGTTTGAATAACACATAGAATACCATCCCTACGAACCTTGTAAATGGTGCACACTATAAACGGTTAGTTTTGCATCAGTTTAAGTCTGACATTTGGACATTACTCAAGATTAATTCTCAAGTGTAGTGGTACAAATGCTTTGTAAAGGAACAACAATATTGTGTAGACTTTGTTATCTGCAATGGTAGTACTGTGTTATGTACATACTGAAGACAGTGCTTTGTGAGATCTTCTTAAATTTAGCATTTAAGGAATGACAAGGAACCAGAAAATGTAATTCTGTCAATTTTAAGTCCATTAAAAAACTCACAACGAACCATAACTTTGCGGCTTTAGGAATGAAACAAAACAAAACTACACAACATGTAGTATTGAATTAATAAAAACAGTACAATTAACAAGAAGGGTTGTCAGCATTTAAATCATTAGAACTTAAAATGTCAGGTATCCAATTATGTTTGACTATTTAATGGCTCCGCCAGATTGAAAGAGAATTAACACCACACATATAGCTTTAGGAAACATGAAACAGAACCTTTGAATATTTCATGTTAATAAGTAACTTGAGGAATACATCATCCAGCATGCTGTAAGATGTGTCTCTGGTTTTGAAGAGTCATATAGCTGAGAGTGATTTGGGGTTTGAAAATAAACCTTAGTGATTGTCAGTGATGGAAGAATATGATCTACCAGCAGAAGAGATGTAAAGGTGTAGCATTAGATTTATAAATCAGAAATAATTGATTATATATCTCCTCTGAGAGGAAGGGGGGGGGGGAGGGTTGGGGGCAATAGTATTATGAACAAAGTATAAACTCAAAAATGTTATGCTTCTTGAGTTAAACTGCATTTTTGAAAAGTTCTTATTTTGCCCTATTAAGTGTCTTAAAACTACCCAAAAGTATTTTCCAATAATAACAATCAGCAGTTGTTTTTATATTTCGGAACTCATCACCAAATATGAACCAAGTCGTAGTTTACACTCCTCATAACAACTCCTTCTTTGTCATCCTTCTAAATCCAAGACCAACTTCTACGGAGAGAGATCTTTCCTCAAGGTTTGGAATAGTCTTCCAGGAAATATCTGTTCTTTAACTAATGTTAATCATTTTAAAAGGGATTTGAAAACACATATTTTTAAATGTTTAATATGAACACTTTATACTGTAATGTAATGTAAATATTTGCTGTAAATGTTTTAATTATTCCTTTTTATTCTTTGTATTGCTATTTTTAGTTACCTGTGTGCAATTTATTGTATTGTTTGATATCTTTTAGGTATTTATTTCTGTACAGCGCTTTGAGATTTTTTGGAAAGCGCTTTATAAATAGCACATATTATATTATCATTATAATGCTTACGTGACCACAAATGTGGGAGAAAACCGAAAGGGCTGAATGGGATTACAATGTTCACGTCCAGTGGCTTCCAATTCAACTTTTTAACTCAAATTTGGAATCTTTTCAATTTAGAAAGTCATTTCAGATGGGAAAACTGTAGATTAATTACTCTTGGATGAAAAACCCACCATACTATGACCCGGCCGGGTATCGAACCCGGAACCTCCTGATTGCTAGGCTTCATTGCTTCAAATGCCACCGCCTTTATCCACTCGGCCACAGCACCGGTTCAAGTTTGATGTTCAAGGATACTGCTTATACTTTGTGGTGCATTTTGATTTGAATAGCAGACTTTACTACCGTGATAACCCAGCAGCCTCCCCTTACTGTATGTGCTGCTGCTGCTGATAATTTAATTAATTTAATTTCCTTCGTATCTTCAGGTAAAAACAAACCCTCAATGTTTCATTCTCCTTTTTATCTGCCATGATCTACTGTTAAAGGGAGTGAAGACTCGCGCAAAAAGAAATGTCTAATGCCGGTAATCTGACCTAGTTTCGAATGAGGTGTTATAGAAGTGTTAGACACCACCATCGATCCCAGAAAATGCACACACATCTTGCTACCGTCGGTAATTAGACACTAGTGTACAGTCAGTACATACAGCTGCAGTCAATACCCATAGCACAGTGTATATAAACAATACAGCGATGGACATCTCAGGTCCAGCTAAAGATAACAAGGTATCACGTTTCATTACTGTCTGCATTTTGTAGCGACACGAACAAAACGTCACTTGCAAGCAACAGAAAGATAACTTTTTCAGATGGCCGCACACGGTTTTGGGCGAGTCTTCAATGCCTTTAAGCTACTGTACGCATGAGACAGTCAGCATCTAAACACATAGTCTGCTAAAGTCTGGTCCACCAACATTTTACCACTAACAACGTAAACCTAGGGGCAGAAAATACTGCATTGAAAGTGTGGCAAATGCAATCTTCTGATGTAGACTTAACTAAGTAAATGTATGTATTCTAGATCCTCCTGCAAGCAGGAACTCACGAAGAAGCCATCATTGGCTTATCAAAGCCGCAAGCTGACTGAAATCAGTCTCTTACATTCATATTTAACGTCCATGATTATGAATTGTCAACAACTCTGTAACTGGACGGCATACATTAATCTGGGAGTGACTCGAACTCGGGACCTTATGATTGAAAGGCACTGGCGTTTACCACTGAGCTAACACTCCTACAAGCTTTATGCCGATAAGGTGTTTTATAATTGTGCGCTAGGTCTACGGAACACCCTACCCTCGGTCACTCAGTCTTTTACCCACTTTTTATGTTTTTGTTTTAAGTCTCAACTGAGAACTCATCTTTTTATCATGTATTTTCATGCCTGATATTTGTCTTAACTTTGTAGTTTATAAAGAATAGCTAGTCAAATCATCCATTACATCCAGTTACTTAGACCAAGGGCGTAGGAACTGGTGGGGCGCCAGCCCCCCAGTGAAAAATATGGTGGGGCGGAAGTATCATTCCGCCCCCCGCACCGCAAGTCAGAAAACCCCTTTTTCATTCCAACTGAGAAAAAAATCTCATTTGGAGCACCAAATTGCATCTAAGGCCAGGTGAAAAGGCAAAATTATTTACAAAATGGAGTGGGTGTTGAAGTGTGCTATATTGCACCAAATTGCATCTGAGGCCACCTGGAAATGAAAAAAAAATCCTTAGACCCCTCCCACAGGCCGGCCATCAGTCTTCAGCCCCCCCACTCAAAAGTACCTTCCTACGCCACTGACTTAGACTGTGCTATTAAACTTTGTATCATTCAAACCATTCTTACGATATTAACACATAAAAGGCAGCTCTTTAATGAGATTAATCTCAGACATCTATATGGTTAGAATTAATACGTTGCTTCTCCTTAAACAAGTTAATAAAAGGGTTTAATCCAATTCATGTTATATTGTGTCCCATAAATTTAATGTAATGAACTTGCAAACCTTTCATAACACAAGCAACAAGAGATGTTAGCCTATCTTCATCCATAGTGATACAAATATTGGTGGAATTAAGGTACTCAAATAGGTACTTCCAATAAAGAGGGTAAATTATGGTTAATTCAACCCAAAATATAACTTTTAACTCTTTGCTAATGTTACAACAGGAAATGAAGAGAAATGTAACCATTTACATTTGCATTGTTTTAGAGTGACAGAACAAAGAGAAACTATCAAATTTAAAACCAACTGTGCCACATCATTAGATGAAAACACATCACTAGCTGTTATTTTATTAGTGAACTAAACATGACTGTTTCTTATCATGTTTTATAATCTCACTATTAACTCAACCAAACTTCATAGACTTCTGATATGAGAGAATTTTATTGTCAAAATGACCTCACAGACATTCACAAGATGGAAATATTGACAAATACTGTAGTACTATCTTACATAATTACAAAAATTTGTTGTTATCTTGTAATTGTGAAAACTGAATGCTCAATGGACAACACTAGGTCTCTGTATTACTATCAGAGCCACAAGGCCTGACGATCATATTTCCATTTTTTATTTCTTTCATTTTTTGTCATCACAGAAGTTTTGCAAGAATTCTCAAGAAATATTGACTTGAGGGAAACTTTGGAATTATTTTTAATAATAAATAAACTTGAAAATGCATATTTTTGTTCATATAATGATTCATTTTTCATCATGAATTTCACTGGTAACATCTGCTGGATGGAATATTCAAAACTGCTACAAATGGAAAGAACTGATACTAACAAACATTTTCCCTCTGGTCACATGCATTTAACCAGAACCGGACAAATTGGTCTCATTATTCCATTGTTTTTCGCTTCTGGCACAATGACCTTTTGTTCATGGTGGTTAAACCGATCAGTTTAGTTGTTTTGGCAATACAGATAAACACAGCTGTTAATGATGTATTTGAAAGGGGAAAGTGTGCTAATGATACAAGGCTTGTGTTGTTGATGATTATAAGAAATAGAGTAATAACTGTCCTGGTAGACAAGCTGCTATTCCTAGACTCTTAGTTTTTTATCTTTTACTAACAAACACAAGATTCACCGCCAGCCAATAAGGCACGCACGACATTTAATTGCTGTGATGATCAGCGCGCCATATATATTCCAGACCGGTGCTTGAATAATGGTAGACACTTGTTCCAATACAGCACCATCACAGTTTCTGGGAAACTTGGCTTATGTCACAAACAGTGCTTAGAACATTTTTAAGCAGTGACCGCAGGACATTTATGTCCTTTGCACATACCCAAAGGAAATATCAGACGGTAGAAACAAGACAGTTAGCTCTCTAAAAGTTAATCCTCTCAGCTGTCACAATGTATGTTTCCTATCACGGTTCACATTCATTCATGTCACTTTGAGATGATCCCATACAAAGAATTGTTTCTCCCTGGCCCACCATATCTAGTCCATCATAATCAAACCCCTTTCATGCTTAATGAGGACTGTGTGACATCACAGTACTCCTGTCCCACCATGCATTCAATGCTTAATGAAGATTGTCTGACATCACAGTACTCCTGTCCCACCATGTATTCAATGCTTAATGAAGAATGTCTGACATCACAGTACTCCTGTCCCACCATGTATTCAATGCTTCATGAGGACTGTGTGACATCACAGTACTCCTGTCCCACCATGTATTCAATGCTTAATGAGGACTGTGTGACATCACAGTATTCCTGTCACACCATGTATTCAATGCTAATGAGGACTGAGTGACATCACAGTACTCCTGTCTCACCATGTATTCAATGCTTAATGAGGATTGTCTGACATCACAGTACTCCTGTCCCACCATGTATTCAATGCTTAATGAAGATTGTCTGACATCACAGTACTCCTGTCCCACCATGTATTCAATGCTTAATGAGGACTGCGTGACATCACAGTACTCCTGTCCCACCATGTATTCAATGCTTAATGAAGATTGTCTGACATCACAGTACTCCTGTCCCACCATGTATTCAATGCTTAATGAGGACTGTATGACACCACAGTGCTCCTGTCCCACCATGTATTCAATGCTTAATGAGGACTGCGTGACATCACAGTACTCCTGTCCCACCATGTATTCAATGCTTAATGAAGATTGTCTGACATCACAGTACTCCTGTCCCACCATGTATTCAATGCTTAATGAGGACTGTATGACACCACAGTGCTCCTGTCCCACCATGTATTCAATGCTTAATGAAGATTGTCTGACATCACAGTACTCCTGTCTCACCATGTATTCAATGCTTAAATGAGGACTGTGTGACATCACAGTACTCCTGTCCCACCATGTATTTCAATGCTTTTATCTCTGTCCCACCATGTATTTCAATGCTTTTATCTCTGTCCCATCATGTATTCAATGCTTTATCTGTCCCACCATGATGTATTCAATGCTTTTTATCTCTGTCCCACCATGTATCTACTGCTTTTATCACTGCCCCACCATGTATCCAATGCTTTTATCTCTGTCCCACTATATGTTCAATGCTAAATCACAGCTTTTATAAAGCATGCCTCTTGTCCCACCGTATTCAATCATTACTCCTGTCTTTACATATTTCTTCACTTTCGATAGATGGGCAAGGCAAGAAAAAGGTGTTTAAGCAAAAAGAAAAGTGAGGCCAAAAAAAAAGAAGGAAAATGAAAGGAAGATGTATACACCCCCCGACAAGCAGGTCACTCTCCCTTAGACACTAAAAAACCACTCAAGACATTAGTATGTTGCTTAATAAAACCCAAATCACAGCCTTTTTATTCATCATATTTCCATTGTAAATTTCCCCCCCTTGGAATTTTTCCCCCCCTTAATGGAAACCTGGTACATGTTCTACTCTACCTACAAATGCACGTTAGTATCATGCCCATGGGGTGGTAAAGACCTTGGAATGAAGTGATGATTTTTTGCCAAGCATAAAGAACATCGTCATCTCTGTTGTTCCTATTAAACTACGACCTTGGGTGCCTGAATGCAAATCATACCAAGTAAGATGCTCCCCCAGGCAGAGATGGATGTTAGGTATAAAAAAGAAGAAGAGGAATATGTATACATCAATACAAGATGAATCTTTGGAGAAGAAAAAATGGACCAGGGGTCACGGAAAAGCTTTGATTAAAACGACAGAAAGTAGTAGAAGTAGGGGGTATACATAAGTGAGGGCGGTATGCAAAAACAAGTTGTTACCGATGAAAATAGCAAGATTCCATTCCATTGCGTTGCAGCTCAACAGCAACAGAACTGTCTGGAAACTAATTTTTCAGCATCAAATGAAAACATTTCTTAGGGCTTGTCAAGAAGCAATTATTGAACGAGCAAAAAAAGCCAAAAAAAAAAAAGACCTAGGAGGCAGTGTTGGATTGATTAAGTGTATTTGGAAAACTATTCATGATGTTTGGTACGCTTTCTATTGCTAACAAGCAACACACAATGCTGTTTCAGAAATATGAAACACAAGAGTGTTAGCTCAGTGGTTAACGCCGGTGCCTTTCAATCATAAGGTCCCCGGTTCGAGTCACTCCCAGATTAATGTATGTCGTCCAGTTACAGAGTTGTTGACAATTGACAATTTATAATCATGGACGTTAAATATGAATGTAAGAGACTGACTTCGGTCAGCTTGCGGCTTTGATAAGCCAATGAGGCTTCTTCGCGAGTTCCTGCTTGCAGGAGAATCTAAAATACATACATACAAGACACACTACACCAGACACTTACTCTGTAAGAAAGATGTTTTACACAAGGCTAATTCTTTTTTTCTTTTTTTTTGTGTGCTTAGCATTAATGTGAAATGGAAGACATCAACAACCTCTTGTTGAAATATGCAAATGAAAGCACAAAATTAGCAAGTGGTTCGTTAGTTGACTGTCATGTTTTCACATAGCACAGTTTATACCACATTACTCAAATTCAACTGATTTTGGAAGGCTTTGTTAGCAGTTACCGTGTTGTTTTTTCTTCAATACTTCCATTTAACAGAAAAAGCTTCTGTTTAAAACAGTGTCCATGAGAGTTGTATTTGATGTCTTTCGGGTTTTATAAAGATGCAAAAATGCAAAGATGGGTATCTCCTTGGGACGGTGATGATTAGGGAATATTGGCCTCTATTGAAAGGTTTGTCGAGATGAAGCCGAGAGCTGTAAACTTCAAGTACGGTTAACTTGACTGAGCCTCCTCTCACCTGTACATCTGTGTGACACTGTGTGTGTGTGTGTGCCTTCATGTCTAAGTCAATATGTCATTTTATTAAAGATGTTTATAGAAATACCTAAGATAGCTGCCAGGGATTATTCTATTAAACATGGTTATTATTTAGATAATGATAAATGAGCACAGCAATTTGTGGCTAGAACCAGACTGAAATATATGACTAGAACTGGGCTTGTAAGTACCCAGTGACCTCTGGGTAACAAGCCCAACACTTTACCAACTGAGCTATCCATCTCTTAATTAAAATACTTCATGACAGGTTTTCTCTGTAAATAATTGTAGAAAATGAGAGACATACAGATTACTGAAACAACAAAACAACGACAAAAGTATAGATATGTACTGAAACATCTTCATCCTTGTGAATCGAGTAGAAACTGTGCATTCCAATCAAAAATCCTAAATGTCCTTGTCACTAATGACAACTTTGGTAAAGATATTTGTGAATGAATTTATAGTCAAAATTTTTGAGTCATTAGAACACAAAATGACTATGAGCAAGGGTTTTTAATTGCCATGGCAACCTATCCCTCAATGATTAAAATATTACCTGTCTTCCTCTATTATGCAATACCACTTAACATTAGTGGTAAAGATTTGATTGTTCAACAGTCGATAATTTCGGTATGTGGGAATTTTCCATCATTCTTATCTCTGCCATTGATCTGTATTTTTATGCACCCAATGACTGTGTCATTACTTGTCAACGATTCTAATTCTATAATTAATCAAGGCAGGTGTAAAATGTAAATGCTGTTCTTTCCATTGCACTTCGTAGAGTGCTCTCTCAGAATCTGACTCGGTGTGCTCAAGAAACAAAACTAACGGAAACAGCATAGAGAAAAACAACTACCAACAACAGGGATGAGCCTGGGGTAAAAAAAAATCACAGAACTTTGCAAAAATTGCGGTATAGGCTCCAGTTTACCTATGCTACAGTGTGTTAGGATAATAGTTTTTGTCCGCGAGGTAGAAAAGAAATCACGGTAATTCCGGGAATTCGCGGAAAAAAGCTCATGCCTGCAACAACTTGTTAACCTATTTTAAAACTCAGGATGGAGGGGCCTAAGATGGTATGTCAACCAGGGGGGGGGGGAGGGGGTACTCCTTCCCTTGAATTTTTTTGGTTGTTAAATGGAGGTTGCTATAATGTTGGAAAATGATGCTATATTTTGCAACTATTGAAACAGTGCTGAAGAGATTTGGACTGCTTTAGCTTTTATCGCACATGCATGTAACATACTAATGTACAACAATACAATAGAATTTTTTGTAAACATTCTTCTGCCAGTGGGGTGCTAAGTGGCCCCCCCCCAATGTTTGCTGGGGGCCAAAGCCTCCCAGAATTATACCTGGTTGCAACCTCTGCTTATAAACAGTCTAAATATAATCAAATAAATTTCAAAACAATCCTTTGTCGCTTCTGCTCGATTAGCTATTCAACAAAGACTACCACATGTCACATCTGCCGATGCATTGAGCCTAAATTATTTTATTTATTATTTACTTCTATTTTGTTACTATTTTCTTTTAATAGTTTTTTGTGCACTGAATGGAAACAATTTAAGGTCAATGTGTATTGGAATTCAACTCTGATTGGTTAATCTCTACAAACTAAATCAAACCAGACATTCCGAGCATCCATAAAATAATTTCTCTTTTCTAACGACATCATGCAAATTATATTTTTTTTATATCAGAGAGATCTGCAAAGATTTTTCGGCGGAGAGACCGTTTTACTTTCTTTCTTTTTGTTGCCAAACCGAAGTAAAAAGCGAATTTTTGACATTAGAATTCGTAAAGAATGCATAGAATCACTCACGGTCACACCGTCAACCTTTTGATCATCGGATTACAATGTTTTTCTTTTCGATCACATAAGATTCAAACTTAATCAGCAAATCCCATCGAGACTGGATGAAAGTAAGGAGGGCCCCCACAGCTGTGCAAGTGTATACACACGCAAGAAACTAAGTAAATACAGCACGTTAAAGGGACGAAGCTGCTCGCCAGGTTTAAGCTTACAGTTTTTTCGGGCAACCTTTCACCGCCCTGATTTTGGGAGAGGATTTGAGGAAACTTTAAGGAGATTCTACACTCCTGTTTTTTTTCCCCTTCCTCATCATGTTTGAAGAGACAAAACCATTGGGAACAATCGATAAGGTGAAAGATAGGATGAAACCTTTATTTTAACGGTAGCAGGTGGCTTCGGTAGTTGCAAATGGCATGTGATGTGGTAGAAATGATGATTGGGATGTGTTTCTAGATTTGACCTATGACCCATCCCCCGAGCATGGTAAGACTGACTCAACGATCGGTACTTGCAGGGTTCAACTTTTCAATGTTAGAAACGACTTTGGGCCGTTTCTTTTATGTCCATGTTGCTTTTATGGTTTAAGAATTAGTAGAATTGCAGAAGGGTTCAAACAATTATCCCATCTATTGAGACAACACAAAGAAGCAAACATTGAAATAACGGAAACATTAGTCTCTCACAGACACTCACAGCTTATATCAGAAGAGATCTGTAGAATTTCAGACATTCCAACTATGCTACAAACTGGCATAAACCTTGCTCCATAGGTTAAAAATAAAGATTTCCATCACAGAATCCTTCTACCGATTAAATGCATTTAGAAATTAGCACCTTGCTTCTTGTGTGTGTTGATGGATGTTCAGGCAGACCATAACATGGTTACATTAGCTGCTTGCTTCTTTGTGTGTGTGGATGAATGTTCAGGCAGACCTTAACATGGTAACATTAGCTGCTTGCTTCTTTGTGTGAGTGGATGGATGTTGAGGCAGACCATAACATGGTAACATTAGCTGCTTGCTTCTTTGTGTGTGGATCGATGTTTAGGCAGACCTTAACATGGTAACATTAGCTGCTTGCCTCTTTGTGTGTGTGGATGAATGTTCAGGCAGACCTTAACATGGTAACATTAGCTGCTTGCTTCTTTGTGTGTGTGGATGGATGTTCTGGCAGACCATAACATGGTAACAGCTGCTTGCTTCTTTGTGTGTGTGGATGGATGTTCAGGCAGACCTTAACATGGTAACATTAGCTGCTAGCTTCTTTGTGTGTGTGGATGGATGTTCAGTCAGACCATAACATGGTAACATTAGCTGCTTGTTTCTTTGCGTGTGTGGATGGATGTTCAGGCAGACCATAACATGGTAACGTTAGCTGCTTGCTTCTTTGTGTGTGTGGATGGATGTTCAGGCAAACCATAACATGGTGACATTAGCTGCTTGTTTCTTTGTGTGTGTGGATGGATGTTCAGGCAGACCATAACATGGTAACGTTAGCTGCTTGCTTCTTTGTGTGTGTGGATGGATGTTCTGGCAGACCATAACATGGTAACATTCATTATAACTTGAACAGATCGTTAAAGCTGCTAATTAGTGTCTACTTTACTCTGAAGCAAAAGTCTGTGGTTTCTCAAAATGTGAGAGTGCAGTTAACAAGCTATGCTTTACTTTGAAAGTCAGCAAATATATGAATACATAAATATGCTTTTAATGTGCTGAAGTAGTGTCACATGACATTTTATACCTTGAGAAAGTCAGAGCTGTGTAAACAGGCCTAGCTTAATTTGCATATAACAAACTGGGCTGACGGTACCATTACCAAGTAATAAGGTTATTTACCAGTTATTGCACCATTTTTGGCCAAGACAATTACTTCCTAGCATTCTTATGGAACAATGTAGTTGTGACTTGAGGGACTACAGAGTTGATTAAGCACTAGAACACAGGAAAGGTGGCATTCATGTAGCTAGTCTTATGGATATGTCCGGCTTTTGAAAGCTACAGAGTTACAATGCTAATGCATATATGCAATCCACTATCATACACTGCCTGATATAAATCCTTATAATAAGAGTAACATGATACGAGAGAGAAGCAACACTTTTGCTGCCAGTACTTGGTACATTTGGCAGCCAATTTCATTTACCACCTCACCCAACTCAAGTTTCTAGATGAACTAAAGTTGGCCTGTTCCTGATCAAAAGACAAACACAGTAAGAGACGGAATCCACTTCTTCATGGTTGCTATGTTTCGTTCCCCTTAAATGTCACAACTTTTATCGACTGAGCAGTCGCATGGATTCAGACTCTTGTATCACGGCCTATTCGACTAACTAACTTGAAGGACATTTTCAGGACAGCTATTGCATCGTAAAAGCCGGAGGAAAGCATCAAGTCTTGAGAAGTGTCGGGTTATAGTTCTCGGCTGAAGACATTAATGTCCACTGGATAGTTTCTTGGAAGCTTGTCACAACATTTATGTTTTCTGTTCGGTAGTAAACATTGTTCATATGTCCACAATATGGATACAGGCTTGTTTGATTTATGTGCTTTACATCTGAATAATCTTTAAGTTAGTTTAATTACCCCATATTCACTGGAAGCTTTTCACAATGTGTACATTGATATGTTTGTGTGTGGTATTTGTAACACAATCAACTTAAAACTGGAAACACAAATTATTCCAACTTCGATACCACCTACAGTAAGGCTGTGGTCAAAGTCAGGAATATTTTACATGTTAAGGCGTGTTTGAATCTTAAATGTAGTAGAAACTTAACACATCGTGATAAATCTTGCTGAAGGAAAGCAGTTCTTACTCCTATAATCGCCCTCCCTGTAACTGATGGTTCTATTAATAAGATTACACCTGAGAGAACAATTTCTTTCTTAACGAAACAGTTTTGTACGTTTGCGCATGAAAGGCAAAGTTTGAAATAAAGAACAACTTCAGCGAGGATCCATGCATCCTTTAAAACTGTGAGTCATCCTCACATATTAGGATCACACAGGTTCATTTAATGTACCATCCATTTCCCTTTACAGTCATCCCCGCAGCCTAGATAATTTATTTTAAAAATCAAGACGAGCATCGCAAAATGTTTTGCAAACTACCCCCTTATTCAAAAAGTTAAAGACGAGAATGCTTAAGGAAGGCTGAGAATATATCGGTGGCTTTAAAAAAACGAGGCCCTAGCAGGCTGGAAAACGGTAAGTGTTACATCTGTCTCCAGAGATGATGTAAATAGAATACACTTGGGAGGCCAGAATGTTTTCAGAGGCTGAGAAGATAAATCTCAAATTCAGTCAGCGAATGCATCCTTTTGAAACATATCCACTCTTGGGTAGGATTTAAGATGGTAGGGGAGATGCTGATTTATTTTGGCCAAGTTTTTATGATGAATTATAGTATCCCTAAAAGTGGTTTATGTTTTCATATCCTGACCTATCGGCGGCACATAGTTTGGAGTCATCTTCCTCATGCAAGGATTTAACTTCGCTACCTCGCTGCGGTCGAGAATATTTATCGATGAAAAGATATGATGCCTGTTTAAATTCACTCGGCGTGAAACAAGATTTAGCTACTTTTAATGACCGCCGGTTTTTGCAGATGCTGTCGTGTTGAGGGGGTTGTCTTCAATGGAGACAAAACCACCACCTACGGGGTGTAGTCTGATAATAAATTAGATGTTGCTACTGCTTCCGACCAGCAAACGACCATTTCTCCGTGAGTCAAGGTGATCCTGCTGGACGGTCTATCTGCAAACTTATGTAAATTATGCAAATTACTGACATCAAACAGTATCCTGAACAATGGTATTCTCGTGCTGCTACATAATCTGTTTATAAGCATTTTCATTTCTATATCTGATTTATGGATAGAAAATTTCAAGACATGAATATTTCACCCCCACTCAATAATTCCAAATCCATGAATAAACTTTTTAAAGTCAAATACCTCTTTTCTAGAACATCAAGATACTCAATTCCCCAAGAGCAGTTTAAGAAAAAAAAAATAGTTTTGGAAAACTTTGAACTCTTGCCCTCATGAAACAGGACTTAATATAAGATAATTCACGACATGCCACCAACAGAAGGCTGCTGCCGGTGAAGTTCCATTGGCTATAAAAAATTAATCTATGTACCATTTAATTTTAATGCACTTGTCAACAACCTCACTCATACTACTTTTTTTCTTAAATTTACATTTTCATGCCAAAACACCTGCTACTTTAATTTTAGAATTAAAAGAAATCACAACTCTTCACACAGTCAGATCAGAATTTTACTGGCCTGTTTAACTTCAGGAGGGGGTACTTTATGCAAAAGTTAGACATATATTTACCCTTTCTGCAGACTGGTTAACTAAACTTAATAGGTTGATAAATGCAATATGCTTCAAAACAATTGCATGGCTTCTTATGATCCCACATGCCTGTGTTTGATGGCACTGATGTGCAGAGATGGAAGTAAACCAACCTGCTGCCACCATGTACAAACACAGCTGCCTGTGTTCGATGGCACTGATGTGCAGAGATGGAAGTTAACCAACCTGCTGCCACCATGTACAAACACAGCTGCCTGGGTTCGATGGCACTGATGTACAGAGATGGAAGTTAATCAACCTGCTGCCATGATGTACAAACACAGCTGCCTGTGTTTGATGGCACTGATGTACAGAGATGCAAGTTAATCAACCTGCTGCCACCATGTACAAACACAGCTGCCTGTGTTTGATGGCACTGATGTGCAGAGATGAAAGTTAATCAACCTGCTGCTACCATGTACAATCACAGCTGCCTGTGTTTGATGGCACTGATGTGCAGAGATGGAAGTAAACCCACCTGCTGCCACCATGTACAAACACAGCTGCCTGTGTTTGATGGCACTGATGTGCAGAGATGGAAGTAAACCAACCTGCTGCCACCATGTACAAACACAGCTGCCTGTGTTCGATTGCACTGATGTGCAGAGATGGAAGTTAACCAACCTGCTGCCACCATGTACAAACACAGCTGCCTGTGTTTGATGGCACTGATGTGCAGAGATGGAAGTTAATCAACCTGCTGCTACCATGTACAATCACAGCTGCCTGTGTTTGATGGCACTGATGTGCAGAGATGGAAGTTAACCAACCTGCTGCCACCATGTACAAACACAGCTGCCTGTGTTCGATGGCACTGATGTGCAGAGATGGAAGTTAATCAACTTGCTGCCACCATGTACAAACACAGCTGCCTGTGTTCGATGGCACTGATGTGCAGAGATGGAAGTTAATCAACCTGTTAAGTATGTAAATATTTGTTTAACATTGATATAGCAAGTTTAATATATATGGTGTATGCTTGTATGGCTGGAGATGTTACTATGTGAACACACACAGTTACATTTGAGGGATACTTTGGATTACTAATGCAAATGCTACCATTCTTCAGCAATCCACACAAAAATTATTCCTTTATTTTGTTACTTCATTGAGTTGAAAAACAAACGGGACTGACCTCATCTGCTTGCTTATGGACCCTCTCGGCACTTCTCACCTCCACTTTATAGTTCCCATGACCAGGTTGTGTTTGAGTGTTGTTATTAGCAGCTGTTATCTGGGGCTTTACTGATGTCAGGGGTACAGGGAGGGGTTCCTCCATAGGACATAGAAAATCTTCGTCTTCCATTCCACGCCTCTTTCTCGCTCCAAAGGAGCGTTTCTTGGGCTGTGAGGAAGTAAAAAACATGTCATAGTCACACTTGGAAAAAAAAGAAACTTGACACTTTCTAGAATAAACCATTTCCAAATTTTACAGCGTGCTGGATGTCTTGCCTCTTTTAAGTCAGACCAGTAAAAAAGTTTGCTTAATCAAAAGGTTGTATCTTAAAACCTGAAAGTGATAACATGTAATGCTTTGCCTTGTCAAATAGGCAATGTTAAAGACTTTTAAATTTACAAGGTTATTCAGACAAGGATGCCGAGACGTTACAGTGTAGCTCTTAAAGTGATAATGAGGATTGAAATTACTGTGAGATGCACTTGGTTACCATAGTTACTAATCCAAGTAGTAGTTTTTATATATGGATTGAATATGATGTAATAAGAGTGATATTGTTACAGCTGTTTAAGATACGGACATTGATTCTAAAGATTAAGGTGTAACTATAAAACAAGAGCATGAAATATCCAATCTTTCTGCACTGAATTTTTGTCAGTCAGTAACAGTACCATGCAGTATGCTGTATGGGATATCCAGTCTTGTATATGCAATTGTCAAGGTAATATTCTAAATTAATGCAGTAAGGTAATGGGATAAGGTACAGGAACTAATGTTGTTGTATATGGCAAGGTAACAATAGTTAGGTAATATTCTAAGGTAATGCAGCAAGGTAATGCTATAAGGTACAGGAAATAATGTAGTTGTATATACCAAGGTATCAATAGTTAGGTAATATTCTAAGGTATTGCAGTAAGGTAATGGGATACGGTACAGGAAATAATGTAGTTGTATATAGCATGGTAATAATAGTAAGGTAATATTCTAAGGTTTTGCAGTAAGGTAATGGGATAAGGTACAGGAAATAAGTAGTACTATAGAGCATGGTAATAATAGTAAGGTAATATTTCAAGGTAACGCAGCAAGGTAATGCGATAAGGTACAGGAAATAAATGTTGAACAGTGCTGCAGTAAGGAGTAGTAATATAAAGCAAGGGTAATAACAGGAAGGTTAACATAGTTCATACCTTTACTTTTCCAATAACATTCAGAGGCATAAATCCAACACTTTTCTCAGCGATTCGCTTGGCATGTTGTATATCGTGACCGCATAGTGACATGAAGTGGGTACCCAGGTGACGTCGCAGTAAGGTCTTACTGGCCGGTATACTTAAAAGGGTTGCCAAGGTCTCTGCTGTGAACCGGTTCTCCAGAGTCTATCAAATGGAAAATATTTGATCCAAATGTATCACAGTAGCTGATCGCAGTTTTTATTGTTTTTTATTTTTTACATTTACCCTACAGTATATTAATGTTTAAACATATCTACTACTGAAACCCACACCTGCCTTGCTTACTGAAACATAATAAAACATTTCATACAACTTCATTTGCTATAAACAAAGAATATTTTAGCATTTGTTTTATTACAATAAAAGAATAAAACTTAGATATACTTGTGATTAAGTTTTTAAATTCTCTTTTAGACAACAGGTGCGGCTGGTTGTATTAAGTGATTGGTCTTATCATTAAATACACTTGAATATTATTGAATGATTGCAAATCTGTTAGATCAGAGGTCTAAGTCGTTGAGAATGGAAGTTTTCATATACAGTATATCAACACTAAGTCAGGGTGTTCCACATTTTCGTGTCAGATATATACGTAGAGCATCCTACCATGAGAAACTTTAACCTTAGGTCAGTGTTTAGTGCATGGAGATGTGTGTCAGTTACTAAATCTAATTTACAAAGATGTATATATGTAGAGCAACCTACCATGAGAAAATTAAGTTAACCTTAGGTCAGTGTTTAGTGCATGGAGATGTGTCTCAATTACTACATTTAATTACAAAGATGTATATATGTAGAGCATCCTACCATGAGAAAATTTAACCTTAGGTCAGTGTAAAGTGCATGGAGATGTGTGTCAGTTACTACATCTTATTACAAAGATGTATATATGTAGAGCAGCCTACCATGAGAAAAGTTAACCTTAGGTCAGTGTTAACTGCATCGAGATATGTCTCAGTTACAACATCTAATTACAAAGATGATACAAGCCAGAAACTTGAAAGACAGAACAAACTATTGCTTCTGTCAAACTGGTGATTTACAACACAGAAGTAATCAATCTTTAATATTATAAGAAGAATCATTAAACTGTCTCACCATGAGGCCACCGTGTACTCCACTTCCTCTAAGATTTGGAGCGTATTCTGACAGATCAACCGACCGTAGCCAATCCATGACTCTATGATTGGTCCAAAGCATAACTTCTGTACCATTTTCATAAGGCTGTGTGGGATTCAAACAGACAAAATCAATATCACATCATCTGAGATACATAGCTAGATTGTCAGTTACAGATGGCCAAAATATAAAACCGCCGCCACTACACACATCAAAAACAGTTTGTTTTATGATCACTAATTGTTTCCCTTTTATATAGTTTAAAGACTTGTAAATGGAAGGTTATGTCATGTTGTTCATCGCTTAGATCAAAATTAAGATCTTTGATGGCCGTAATTGAACCATCTGCTTTATCACCAACAGGCAAGCTGAGCTAGACTTTTCCCTGGTAAGGACTCTCACTATGATTTAGCAAATATCACCAACAGCAATCTTCCCATCACTGGAATTGTTTGACATTGCCCAAACAGGGTAAAAAAGCCTCTCGTTATTCTACATTTGCATCAAAATAGTGTTTCTAATTAAACAAGTCTCATCTACTCATTACAATGCAATTTAGCATCACAACACCTGTCTTCACACAGTCTTCTCCCTCCCTTCCCCCTCCCCTCTTCTCCTCTCACCCCTCTCTCCTTCCTCCCCCCTCTCCTCTTCACCACTTCTACTAAGATCTTACCAAGATAAATGCAAAAAAGATTGGAATCACCCAAAGCAAACAGTGATTTATGATCTTGCAGTGCTGACGTGAGGGATGCATGAATAATTCATACCTTCTGCTGAATATTCAACATGAATCTTAAAGTGCATGGTCAGAGTGTATCCTTTGGGTCTGTCTGCAGACATTCAGTAGCTGGGTTGATTAATCTAAGAAGCCTTAATCAAAACCCCCCCCCCCAAAAAAAATATCGAGGAAAGACACAGACCATGTTCACGGAGAAATTTCTTTTACATTGAAAGGTTTGGTCAAACATGGATATACTGTACAGGTTGACTGAATCCATCTGTCCACTTTTCCTACTTTATTTGATTTGTATTCTTGTGTCGTTGAAGAGTAGACTATCCCGCACTTTGATGGGTTTTAATTTGAATGGAAGTAAATGAGAGTAAAATGACGATATATATTCCATGCAACTGGTGATATAAATCAGTCCTAAATCACTATTACACGACTTATGAGAGAAACTTGACAGAGGTGATCACCGTGCAGTGCAGAGCATATTTTCTTTCCAGGTGTAGTGATTACATCTGATTTACATAAAACGCTACTCAAAAAGAAAAAGTAGGGCACAAACTTGGAGGAAAAGTTGTTATTCAAATCCAAACTTTCAAGGCCAGACATAAAGGAAAAAGCTACGGCTAGTTAAAGTTACTTAATGCTGAAACAAAAATTGAGCACTATGTAGGCCCACATTGGACAAGCAGGTGTCTAAAGTGGTATTGCCTATGGCAGATTAGGCATACGAAACATAACTGACGGCCTCCCGTGGGATAATAAATATGTTTTAAGGAGATATAAACCCTGGATATTTTCATGAATCACAGAACGGTACCTCTAAATGCTTTTACAGAACCTCACGGAAGTCAGAGGTAAAAGGCTTCCTTTTCTTAAACAAAAATTGTCTGAAATTAACTCTAAATGGCATTGATGGGCCACCAAGTAGTAGTTTGGCAGGATCTTAAACTTGTCATGGAAGTTGAGCAGACTTGAACTTCCGAATTATACAATTTCATATGTTTTAATAACTGAGATATCCATCTCTTAGCTGGTGACAATCCCTGAAGGTTTCTTCAAAAGACCAATATTCACAACATCATGTCTTGTCCTTTGCTCTACCAGATTTGAATATGTGTCTAAATCCAGTGGGTATTTAAGGCCTGAATACGCTAACATCAGAAGTAACATGAAACAGTGCTGCAGTTGTGCACGCTAAAGAGAGCAGATACGCTGAATCGGTTGGGAACATCCAATTTTGACAGAACACTACCCAGTTCTAGTCGGTCAGTCATGTAGGTACTGAATCCTCCAGTCAGGGATTGAACACATCCTTGAACATTAACCTGCAGTTTCAATTTACACTTCAATGAACTATATATGATACATGTATCACTTTATATACTCTTAATTCAGATTTCTCTCTTGTTTTAAAGAAACCAAAAACAAACAAACAAGGGGTTACAGTTTTCTGACAAGTTATAAATGACACTCAATAAGAAGAAAAAATAACATAGAGAAAGAAATATAAATACACTTTGTACTTCTTAAAGGTACAATGATAGCACAAAAGAGCAAGGCACAGAAAGCTTATGGCTAAACCATTGTTATGTCACAAGGTGACATAACATTGTAATGTCACAAGGTGACAGCAGAAAAACTTTTTGCAGCATGACCCTTAAACCAATAAGAACCCTTTGCAGAGGTAAGTTAAGCCATTTTAGTTTGTGGTTAGCAGTTTGCCTCAAGATTGTTCCATCGCTTGAAATCAACGGTTAATGCAATTAGCCCTTTTGGCAGATGACGCTTTCCAAGCAACCGTTATTTAAAGCTCACAAAGCTAGACACTTTTTTAAGTAATAGCCTGATAAAATGTCTTTTTAGAAAACGTATCAATTTTGCAATCATTATTGCGCTGAGTTCAGAACACATGGACTTATGCTTATGCAGAGTCCGGAGTCATAGACCCGTATCATATCATGGAAATGTTTTCAACAACGTGTGTAACTGCTGAGTTGTCTAATTAAGTTATCGAGCGTACTGTTGAATTAGTTTTCTATTATTGATGCAGACTGAAGTCTGTCATTATTTTTTACTCTAGAGATGTAAACGGCCAACAGAAATGAATGCTCCATCTGAAAACTTTACTGTACTGAACATAACATCTTCATTAATATGTTCAACATCCTGGGCCTAGGATGACAGCTTTCGTAGGTGTATCAATCTACTTGTAATTATGTAAACTATATATATAATAGGATGCCCACGCACACTTCACTTACACTCTGCCTACAAGATGACTATGATCGCAGCCATAAATATATATCTATATATATCTATATATATATATATAT
>JAIPMN010007245.1:0-16934 GCA_020650975.1 Apostichopus californicus
TGTCATCAGCTCCTGTAGTCATATCTGTCATCGGGCCCCTGTAGTCATATCTGTTATCACCTCCTGTAGTCATATCTGTCATCAGGCCCCTGTAGTTATATCTGTCATCGGTCCCTGTAGTCATATCTGTCATCAGCCCCCTGTAGTCATATCTGTCATCAGCCCCCTGTAGTCTTATCTGTCTTCAGCCCCTGTAGTCATATCTGTCACCAGCCCCCTGTAGTCATATCTGTCATCAGCCCCCTGTAGTCATATCTGTCATCACCCCCTATAGTCATATCTCGCATCACCCCCTGTAGTCATATCTGTGATCAGCCCCTGTAGTCATATCTGGCATCAGCCCCTGTAGTCATATCTGGCATCAGCCCCTGTAGTCATATCTGTCATCAGCCCCTGTAGTCATATCTGTCATCAGCCCCTGTAGTCATATCTGTCATCAGCCCCTGTAGTCACATCTGTCATCAGCCCCCTGTAATCATCTGTCATCAGCCCATGTAGTCATATCTGTCATCAACCCCTATAGTCATATCTGTCATCAGCTCCTGTAGTCATATCTGTCATCGGGCCCCTGTAGTCATATCTGTTATCACCTCCTGTAGTCATATCTGTCATCAGGCCCCTGTAGTTATATCTGTCATCAGCCCCTGTAGTCATATCTGTCATCAACCCCTGTAGTCATATCTGTCATCTGGCCCTATAGTTATATCTGTCATCAGCCCCCTGTAATCATCTGTCATCAGCCCCTGTAGTCATATCTGTCATCAACCCCTATAGTCATATCTGTCATCAGCTCCTGTAGTCATATCTGTCATCGGGCCCCTGTAGTCATATCTGTTATCACCTCCTGTAGTCATATCTGTCATCAGGCCCCTGTAGTTATATCTGTCATCAGCCCCTGTAGTCATATCTGTCATCACCTCCTGTAGTCATATCTGTCATCAGCCCCTGTAGTCATATCTGTCATCTGGCCCTATAGTTATATCTGTCAGCCCCTGTAGTCATATCTATCATCACTTTTATCATCACTGCTGTAGTCAGCCCTATGACCAGGTTCTTTCATCGCTCCTGTATTGATACCATAGTCAATCGTGTAGTCACTTTAATGGTCTGTCCTGAAAGTCGTTTCTGTCTTCGATCCTGTCGTCACTTCTGCGGTAATGCAATAATTCTCTCATTATATTCTGTTTCCAGGCTCCAGCAGCTCAACTAACATTTGCCTGGGATCGTCAGATTCTATCGGAGATTACAGCAGCCCAGGGCAGTGTGGAAGCGAGCTCACCGTTAAAGCCAGAACTGCTAGCTTCAAGCCAGACCTTGTAAATGTTTCAGGTAGTAGATAGCATTTCAAATAAACTAACACCAAGGGCATGAATAATGTCCATAGGAGCCTGAAACTGAGGTGAATACAATAGGGTTATTTCATTGGTCATGTGTTTCCTTGTTCCTTTAATAATAACAAGGTCAGAATAGCTCATGCCCTAACATTCTTCCGATCTTTGCCATGATGGTTTTTCTCTGAGAATATTCACGGGCAAAGGGTTGTCAGTAACAGAACGAGCAAGGAGGAGATGGGAGTACCTTGACCACCCCCCCTCTCTCTCTCTTGCCATTCATGCCACCTTCAGGAGGCTGAATGAATCAAATGTAGGAGAACAGATGAGGTGAGCTTTAAAGATGGACAAGATGGTTTGAATTGAAAACAGAATAAGTATTTAGAAATACGTTTAGTCATACATATGTTGACTGAAGAGTTATCCTCTCTATATCACCTGTGAAGAAGAAAAAATACATGTAATCAAAGGAAATAGGATGTGGACATTTAAAAGTAAATATCAGAAGCTATGCGAGAAATATCTGCAAGAATAACAAATGAAATCTTTCCCCATCGCTCACAAAAGAGACGCTTTGTAGAATCCATAGTGCTATTGTTGTCTTTAATATATTAAGGAAAATATTTCAAAACCTATAAACTTCCACAGCAGACTCAATGTTTCTTATTCTAAATGCACTCTGACCAGGTGGGTTTAATGGATAAAAGCTGTCGCAATCGAAAGAAGGAAATTTATTTTATGTTGTCCTTATGATGCAAACAATGTATCGTAAAATCACTGCCTATATCAGCATGCTCATTACAAATGTAACCTATATTTACTTGTATGGTCCACTCGTAAGTCCTATGCCTAACAGTCGCAAACAAAAGAGACAAATTGATTGGCGCATGATCTGTTGGGCAGGGCTTGCAAATTTTTAGTGAAGTTTGTAGAATCTACAAACTCGTTAAAAAATATGGCAAATTTTATTCAGCTCAAAATGTTTAACGACTGATAAGTAACTGTTTAATGACAGATAAGTCAATAAAAATAATGATTATTAATATGAAAATTGCATAGAACAGTGTAATTTTCACTGAGCTTTTAGGGCAGTAAGCTGGTATGGTCAAAGTTCAAATTTATCAAACACATATAGAGACTTTAAAATATGTCTTATACAAATACAATTTAATGAAACCACCAAACACAAACTCTTCTCTTCCTTGCCATGAAAAAGCATATTTTTGAACAAACTTTCCACATTAACATAGATTCTAGTCACTCTTTACCCCGTAGTGTGTGCAAATGGAGTGTAAAAAATCTATTCAGTAGAAACATCTCCCATTTGCAATCACTTTACTCAGCTCAAAATAATGTTGATAAAGGACTTCTTTTTTTTATTAATCTGTAGGCATTTAAACCTGATTGATCAACTTGTAACCAAGTACACTGAAGTCAGCTTTTGCTAAGTAAAACATCATTTGCAGGTCAAGACCTCCTCTAAAGACAAACACTCTCCATATGAGAGTGAGTTTATAGCCTACATCGTGAAAACTTGGCCCTATTTGAGTGTCTGAAAGCGCTAAAGATTTTAGGCTAATTATTCTCTTCTTGTTTGGTGCTTTGATTTTAAAGTGGATCACCTCTCGTTGGTCCTCCACAGAACACACATCCCATAAGTATACCTCACTCTGTTCTTCAACACATACCCTGAGCTGATTACATACATGTCAGTTGATGACTGTGTGACTTGGTCCGTAAGGATAAGTTATAAATATCCATGCGTACTGTGCTGTACTACTAACCCAATGACCTATCTAAACTGTCCTCCCATATCATGCTTCAAAGCACTCGTATTGACAGTATGAACTGTTCCTATTAAACCTTTATCTGATGGAAACATGATATTCATACTGCTCATACTGACAATACTAGTGCTTTGAAGCGCGACATGAGAGTACAATGTAGACATATTGTCCCAACGGGGTAGTATGAATGTGCATAGTATTCGTATTCTTGAAAAGATAATAATTCATTAGGGTGGAAAATCACAGTTAGTGTTATGACATATGGTCAATAGCTTAGGAACTTCAGTATTATCGTAGTTAACACAGATGAATCCAGTCCTAAGTTGCTTTATGTATTAAATTTAGGGTTGATGTTATTGTCATCTAGTAATTAGCAGAATTTTTTAGTTATGATTGAATTATTTATTAACAGTAATAGTAACAAGTGTCTTTGTAGAAATAAAACCAGCTATTGGATCCAATTTTGAACATGGGCTACTTCTCTGATTGAGAACATTTTTTACAACCAAAATTAAGTTTTCATTTTAAATAACCATCAACAATTTTTTTGAACTACCCAACATTATTTACACTAACTGTTTCATAAACATTAATACATTTTTGACAGCAAAATATGATGAGATATTTGTCTGAAAGGTAGGGGCGAGGTGGTGTGGGTGTTGCAAATTCTAAATTCCCGGACTGATTTAGATATAGGAACTGAACCTTTATGGAATGGCCAGAGGTGAATCAACTACTTCGTAAAGAGGGAAGTTGCCTTGGGGTCATGTGAAGCTAACTTCATTTTATACTTCAAATGGTGACATCTGAGGCATATTCAGACTATTAATTAGGTCAATAATGATGTCTTAACGCAAGGTTGCATTAATAAATACTTTTGAAGAAGCAATCCCCCGACTAACGATGAAGGGGGGGGGGGGGTACGTCCCCCTTGCACACGCAACTGCCTTTTATTGCTCATTGTAACAATTTTGGAAAAATCAAAATATGTCGGTTAAATCCCTAGCATCACAGCTTGTCCCAATGTTGAGGTACTTATAAACATAACTTAATAGTAATCCAAATAAAATGAAAAAACAAACATCACATTGTTGATTAACTAATATGTTCCTTTCCTTTGCTTTGCATGGTTTCTTTAACCCTCGGGCTGTATTATGCCGGAGAGAAAAATAACCCGGTTTTTTTTTGTTTTTTACTTTATAACTGAGCGAAAATTTCGCGTTTTCATTCTTTGGTTACGGTTTATCAGAAGTTGTCGATGAAATATATGTGCCTCTTAGGAAGTAATCCAGATATACAGAACATTCAAAAGAAGTGTGAATTATACCAGCTTTCTGAAGAGAAAAAAATGTAGACCTTTGCAAGACAAGATAAAAAGGAAAACTCATTTCATGTTGGCGTGAGATTACAGATTGATTCACAGATAGAATATAACGGAAGTGAAACCTGATTCTAATGGAACGAAGAGAGAGGAATATCTTTCCAGGCAGAAATGTTTAGTTCCTGCGATTAGCTTCCTCTGACCGAAGCTACTCCGTCTCAAACTCTTGTTAAACGAGTGAGAAAATCAATTAGGATTTCGCGGGAGAAAACATTATTCTCTTTTTCACGATAGGCAAAATGTTCATCGCACCATAATTGAAGTGAGTAATGTGTTCCACCTACACACATGTTTGAATGTTAATTGCTTTTTCCTTATCAAGATATTCTTTTCAAATTTAATCAATGTTGATTCTTGTCTAACATCTCTGTAAATTAAAATACTCTGAGAAAAGAATGTAAGGCAAATTGACTTGAAGTTTAAGAGAGGACAGAGGTATATTTTATTAAAGCAGTAGGGGGATTTTTTCATTTCCCATTTCTCATTTTGTTTTGCGGGGATGAGCTGGGGGTGGGGGGGGGAGGGGGTTGTGAAATAGTGGGTTCAGACGCTCATGGTCCTTTGTGCAAAACCTCAAATATAAAGTGCGCTCAGTTTGACATATGATTACAAGAGAATGTATTCTATGTGTTATATGCTCATTCGTTGCACATTATTTTACATATGTTCATAACACTTGCTCTAGACGCTACAACTGTGCATTGACTTAAAACATTTCTAGATATGCTAAAATGACCGTAAAATGTATAAAATAACGAGATCTAGCACTGGGCAAATAATCGCAGTATGCTAGTGCATATATGCCTATTGGCAGGCTTTGATTCAACCCCAGATCCTGTGGTCAGGGCCCGAGGTCCATCAGGGCAAAGTGAAATATTCGAACAAGAGTAATATACTCTCATACCCCCATGACTGTGTGAAGATTTCTAATAGAGGGCCGGTGACATGATTGTTTCTGGGCCCAGACCTGGGTCTTGATATATATATGTGACTCTCAGTAATAATAAATACTAGAGACTACAAATGATTAAACAATGCAACAATGTAGGAATGTTGAGTTGACAATTCTTGATTCGTTCCTCACAACTTCAGGTGAACATTAGGTTTAACAAGTTATTTAATACACAAAGATTAGTGGAAAACCAACTGGATGTATTAGTTGAGAATATGAATGAAAGAATGGATGACTAAACATGCTTTTATAAATTAACGGATGCATTCGTGACTGATTAAATGATGTTAAAATGAATGAATGAATGACAGTATATTGCCTAACTGCATGAGTAAGTAACTTATTGTTTGAATGAATGCACAATGAATGGATGCATTCTTTATTGCATGATATTATGAAAGTATGCATGAATAGATACTTGTGTGAATGAATGAACAAACGCATGAATTATAATGTATGATTTTATTAATGCCTGATCGATGAAAGTATAAATGATCGCATACGTAAAATGGTTGTATGAATAAAAGGAAGCATGAATGGATACTCTTTAATGTATGATTAAGTTCATGGAATGCATGGTTTATAAAACTACATATGAATGAATAAATAATCCATTTGTTGTATGAATGAAGGATTGATAAGAGAATTAATGAATTAGTAAGTGAACTGATGAAGTAATGAATATACAGTATATGTTTGATATAAATAGTTATGATTTATTACATATATAACACACATTGCCATTCAAAATGACCTTTTACACACGGCATGCATACTAATGTGTAGAGATTAGAGAAACAAAGATAAGAGACGATAAGTGCAATTTTAAACTCTTTTCAAGTATGTCAACTTCGAGTATGACAGTTTATAAAGAGAGTTATGTAATCATGTTTTGTTTGTATTTTGGTGTCTGTGCATCTTTGAAGGTTATGAAATTAAAGTTGGTCTATGTTTTTTTTGTTTGTGTTTATGAGTACAGTATAGATACTGGAGATATCGGCAGCGGTTAAAACGGGTTTTATTTTAGCTTATAAGAAAATTGTGGCTGATCAAAAGCAAGATATTGTTGTCAAACAAGTAAACAGTGAAACACTTGTTTTATTAGTTTTATTACATTTGTAACTTTGTAAAAGAAATGTAGTTTAGGAGAAATTCCGATTTGATTTACGTTAGACAATCAAACTACATTTGAATTGTCCGTTGACTTAAGTAAAACCTAATTAAATGTCTGTTTTGTTAATACTAACCCAGTGTAAGGTAAAGGAGAAATTTGGAAAGCTAACACCGGTATGTTGTTAATACAATGTGATAGTGAAATAACATTTCTTTTTCGAGTTTTCTCTTCATATTTTGCCAAATTTACATTGGTTCTGTGTTTCTTATTTGTTTATTTATTTATTTATTTGTTTTTGTTGTTGTTGTTGTTTATATTTTGAAGAGTTACGTAAATATGTAAATGTGAGTTCTTGGATTAACCGAAACAAAGTAACAATTATTTGTAAGATCTAACCAACTAAACTTTATTTCACGAAGTTTCTTTTTGTTGAAGAGAGTATATGAGAAAATATATTTTTTGGGTGGCACTCAAAAAGTTGACTTTAATATCATACAAAAATAATACACTAAAATGTCTCAATTGTGAATCATGTTACAAGTTCAATATATTTTGATTTTTTCCCCCAACATATTGGTTATTGAAATGTAACATTTATCATTATTTTTAACCTGCCTTTGTATATTTCATACCTATCATTACTCTTTGAGCTAATTTAAACCGTGATTTCGGCTTTGAGCTTTTTAGTGCTGAAATGAGTATTTTCACAAGTAAAATGGAAGAAAAGTGATCTTCATTAATCATCGGATACTGAAATTTAAAACTTAATCCCTAACAATTCACGTCAACTGTTGTGATACGGTCCTTCCTATAGGCTAATAATTAGCATAACAATGAGCTACTGCTGGACATAATTAACATATGACTGTATAATCTTGCATGAATACACAAAAGAGTGTCTTAGAAGGTAGTTTAAATACCCATAGTTTTGAAGCTTATGGAGGCAAGCTGGTATTGTTATATCAGATTTGTTTTGATACCTAAGTTAAGCACAGCTTGACTAATACAACTATAGCGTGTAGCCTACACAAAACATACTGTACTAAAGAAGAATGAGTAAAGGGACCTTGTGCGTGGTAACTAAGCTACGAAGGATTGGATGAGAACTTCTTGGGATATTCTTTCTGTTTCGCCGCCATTTGTGAATGGTAAGCCAATTTGTATTCTTTTTGGAAGTTTTTCTAGATGTATGTCGAAGAGTCCTCTATTTTCACTCATGAGTAAATGTGTTTGTCAATGATATGCCTTATTGTATAACTTGTCGTATACCTATTCCCTGAAATAAGCATATCAAAGGTTACTAATTTTATGGAAGCCTCGGCTTCTGAGGACGCACGGTGTTCGAAGATAAAAAAAAACCCTCCAAAGTGCACCATGTCATAAATTAGAAACTCCACCCCCCCCCCCTATATGTTAATGTAGAGTACCCTTCATCCATTTTTGTAATGAAAAACCACTCATTTCTTGTTAAAAAGTGCCCTGTTGTTGAGAAGTTAAATAATTATGATTACAGTTGCTGCAATCAAAGTCGCATGTCCCATCTCTCTTCGAAGTATTTCCGCCACTCCCCCTCCAATACTGAACCATTTGCCGCCGCATTTTATAAAGTTCTTTGAAAGCGTTAAAGTATGTCAATGCATCAGCTGAGACCGGCGAAAGTTGTCATTTAATTCGCTGCCGGGTGATACAACCAATATTCTTGGTTGTTCATAATACAGTGATAATGTATCACGTTATTTTACCTGGATTGACCCAGATTTCGGCTCTTATCCACCGTATTATTACAATGAGCGGCGGAGAAGTATGTCTGTGTGTGGAAAGGGTGTGTTGTGGAAAACCGCAAAAGTGCCCCTTTCGTATAATAGCCCCCATTTGTTGATGCAAAATACCCTTTATTAACATTTGCAATGAAAAATGCCCATTTGTTGAAAAATTAATCCGAAATATGAATTAAATGCGCTGATTTCCTGACTGCTGCCCCTTTGTTATTCGATTATTCCCTTCAGACAATTATTGCATTTTCATTTTCATGTTTAAGTTTATCATTACCAGAAGCACTGGAGCAGGGGGTTTAAGGTAAAAAAAACTTACCTCCAAAGTCCACCATTTTATAGTTCATATTGCGCTATAGACACCCTCCCTCCTTCCCAAAAAAGCCGATATCAACTTACAGTTTGCAGCATAACGTCCTCTCGTAGTGGATTTAAAAAAAAATCTTTTCGGTCGGATAGTTCACTAACTGCTAAGTCACCAACAGTATTTACCTGTTAAAATTGTGTCAACTATAATGTTATAACGCGGTACTAAACATAACTAATATTTCAGGTTAGTAAATTAGTAAAATTGAGGAAAATATCTGGTTAGCTAGCACAAACTACTTGCTATTCTGTGATTGGTTGATTCGTTTTTATTCGTATTCGTTTCTATTGAAAGAAGTAGTTGAATATGCATTTATGGTAATGAGAATTCAAGGTAAAATTGCGATTGCACTTTTACACGTTTTCTCATTCATTATGCAATTCATTAAGCATATTCATGCTTAAGTTTATCATTACCAGAGGCAGCGGAGCAGGTGGGGGCGAGGGGGGGGGGGGGGTTGAGCTGAGGGGGGGGGGGGGGGTTGAGCTGAGGACGCACGGTTTTTTGAAGACAAAAAAACCTCCAAAGTGCACCATTTCATAAATTTGAAACTTCCTCCTATCTGTGAATGTAAAATACCCTTCATCCATTTTTGTAATGAAAAACCGCTCTTTACTTATGAAAAAAGTGCCCTGTTGTTGAGAAGTTAAATATTTATCATAACAGTTGTTGTAATCAAAGTCGCATGTCCCACCTCTCTTCGAAGTATCCCCGCCCCTCCCCTCCCCTCCCCCACCAAAACTGAACCATTTGCCGCCGCATTTTATAGCTTTGGAAGTGTTAATGTAAGTCAATGCATCAGCAGCTCAGATCGGCGCAAGTTTGTCATTTTATTCTCTAGTGAAGTTCAGAGAGTAATGTTTTCAAGTGTTGTTTAAAACGATATGATGGCCCGATGTTTATTTGCTGCGTGAACACGCAGTATAAATATAAGTTTCCTGGACTGGTATATATCCTGTTTGAACTATTTTCACTAACTAGGTCTGTCTCATGTAGGTATCTTTATTGGTTGGTCAGTTTTATAGTTGTCATAATATGACCGCGGTTAATATGTTAGTGTTGTTCATAATACAGTTATGATGTATCACGTTATTTTACCTGGATTGACCGAGATTTCGGCCATTATCCACCTTATTATTACAATGAGCGGCGGAGAAGTGTGGGTGTGGGGAGGGGATATTGTGGAAAACCGCAAAAGTGCCCCTTTCGTATAATAGCCCCCTTTTGTTGATTCAAAATATCCTTTATTCACTTTTGCAATGAAATATGCCCATTTGTTGAAAAATTAATCCGAAATATGAATTAAATGCGCTGTTTTCCTGACTGCTGCCCGTTTGTTATTCGATTATTCGCTTCATACATTGATTGCATTTTGATGCTTCAGTTTATCATATACCAGAGGCAATGGAGCAGGGGGTTTCAGGTAAAAAAAAAAAACCTCCAAAATCCACCATTTCGTAGATGAAATGGTGCTTTAGATTCCCTCCCTCTTTCCCAAATAAGCCGATATCAAGTTACAGTTTGCAGCAGTACATCCTCTCGTGGTGGATTCATAAACAATTTCTTTTTCGGTCGGATAGTTCACTAATTGGTAGGTCAACAACAGTATTTACCTGTTAAATTGAATCAACTATAATGTTATAACGCGTAACTAAACAAAACTAATATTTCAGATAAGTAAATTAGTAAAATTGAGGGAAATATCTGGTTAGTTAGCAAAAAAGTACTTGCTATTTTCTGATTGGTTGATTCGTTTGTCTCGTAAATTGAATATGCATGTTTGGTAATGAGGAATTAAAATGGCGATCGTACTTTTACACGCCTTCGTATTCATTGTGTACTCATAGATGGTTGTATTGTAAAAATGACCAACGAAGCAGCCGGGAGTGGTCATTTTTTTGTGAAAAATGTATTAGAAGTTAAATCCTGCGTACTATTTAAACACATGCCAAAACTGTGATATCGCCCAATTGTGGATAATATTCACAATACGCTCTCATTTGAACCCCTTTACGTTCAAGTGTTAACAGGCTCTTAAAATTGATTTCGAAACTGAATTTAACAGAAACGATGGCGTTAACTGTAAGAATTTTGTGTGCTTTTGGTGTAAAACATGCCTTGATATAAGTTTCTTTTAAAAATTGGTGATGGTATCGATTTCGTGCGTCCATATCTTGAAGAGGGGGGGGGTGGGGTGGGGGGTTACTTTACAATGTGCTATACTGTATTTTTCAAGCTAAATATTCTTGAACTCCACAGAAAACTTGGAACCAAAATCATATGTGAGCTTTTTGAAATGAGTATTTTCACAAGTAAAATGGAAGAAAAGTGATCTTCATTAATCATCGGGTACTGAAATTTCATATTCTGTCCCTAACAATTCAGGTCAACTGTTGTGATACGGTCCTTCCTATAGGCTAATAATTAGCATAACAATGAGGTACTCCTGGACATAATTAACACATGACTGTATAATCTTGCATGAATACACAAAAGAATGCCTTACAAGGTAGTTTAAATACCCATAGTTTTGAAGCTTATGGAGGCAAGCTGGTATTGTTATATCAGATTGTTTTGATACCTAAGTTAAGAACAGCTTGACTAATAGAACTATAGCGTGTAGCCTACACAAAATATACCGTACTAAAGAAAAACGAGTAAAGGGACCTCTTGCGTGGTAACTAAGCTGAGAAGGATTGGATGAGAACTTATTAGGATATTCTTACTGTTTCGCCGCCATTTGTAAATGGTAAGCCATTTTGTATTCTTTTTGAAGTTTTTCTAGATATATGTCGAAGAGTCCTATATCTTCACTCATGAGTAAACGTGTTTGTCAATGATATGCCTTATTGTATAACTTGTCGTATACCTATTCCCTGAAGGACTCGTGATATACTTGACTTGACATAACACCGTCGTGATCACACGATGTGAGGGGACTGAGGCTGGGAGTAGATCAAGGTGTTTGGTGTTTCGTGCCTAGGCTCTTTCTTAGTTGTCTTTTCGTAAAAAGTATCTTATATTACTGGCAGTATTTGTTGCGCTATTATTTCTATGTGAGAGCAATTTTCATGATCTTCAAGCCTTCCCGTGTTTTACTGGATTCTTCCCAAAATCATCCACAGGGGAGGAGTGTGGGTGGGGAAGATATGAGGCGCCATTTTGATTAGAGACTACGTTAACATGGCCATTCTTCGTCCATGTGGGCCAAAATGAAGACTTTTTTCGATTCTTCCCAAAATAACACAGAGCTGCCATGACAGCCTGTTGATTACACACCAGGGATAATATTTTGAATCGGCCCTAGTATTGAAGAAAAACTTTTTCGGTAGAAAGTTTGATTCGTGCTTATACTAACATTTCTTACCTTTTTAGATTTGAAAGTCGACAGAACCCCGCCTTAATTTTGATAGAGAACCAATAAGGGGGCGCTGGGAACCAATAGTTAGCATCCTGACCGGAAATTTGAGTACTGTTTTCTTTTCTTATTAAAAAAGTGCCCTGTTGTTGAGAAGTTAAGTAATAATTATTACAACTGCTGCAATCAAAGTCGCACGTCCCACCTCTCTGCGAAGTATTTCCGCCCCTCCCCCTCCTATACTGAACCATTTGCCGCCGCATCATAGCTTTGGAAGCGTTAAAGTATGTCAATGCATCAGCTGAGACCGGCGAAATTTTTCATTTAATTCGCTGGTGAAGTTCAGAAAGTAATGTTTTCAAGTGTTGTGGAGTAAAGTGTGGTATATTTGCTGCGTGAACATGCAGTATAAATGTAAGTTCCCTGGACTGGTATATCCTGATAATTGTTTTAACTGTTATCACTAACTAGGTCTGTCTCATATAGGTATCTTTATTGGTCGGTCAGTCCTATAGTGGTAATAATGTGACCACGGTTAATATGTTATTGTTGTTCATAATACAGTGACAATGTATCACGTTATTTTAACATGATTGACCGAGATTTCGGCCATTATCCACCTTATTATTACAATGGGCGGCGGAGAAGTGTGTGTGTGTGGGGTGGGGGTATTGTGGAAAACTGCAAAAATGCCCCTTTCGTATAATAGCCCCCTTTTGTTGATTCGAAGTACCCTTTATTAACATTTGCAATGAAATATGCCCATCTGTTGAAAAATTAATTCGAAATATGAATTAAATGCGCTGTTTTCCTGACTGCTGCCCGCTTGTTATTCGATTATTCTTGATTGGTCCGTCAGTAAGTAAGTTTATCATTACCAGAGGCACTGGAGCAGGTATGGGAAGCAGGGTTTTTGAGGTCGAAAAATTTACCTCCAATGTCCACCATTTTATAGTTCATAGTGTGCTATAGATTCCCTCCCACCTTCCCAAATAAGCCGAAATCAACTTACAGTTTGCAGCATTACATCCTCTCGTGGTGGATTTATAAACAATTTCTTTTCGGTCAGATAGTTCACTAATTGGTAGGTCAACAACAGTATTTACCTATTAAATCGTATCAACTAATAATGTTTTAACGCGTAACTGAAAAAAACTAATATTTCAGATAAGTAAATTAGTAAAATTGAGAAGAATATCTGGTTAGTTAGCACAAAAGTACTTGCTATTTTCTGATTGGTTGATTCGTTTTGTCTCGTAAATTGAATATGCATGTTTGGTAATGAGGAATTAAAATGGCGATCGTACTGTTACACGCCTTCGTATTCATTGTATACTCATAGATGGTTGTATTGTAAAAATGACAAACGAAGCAGCTGTGGTCATTTTTTGTGAAAAATGTATTAGAAGTTAAATCCTGCGAACTATTTAAAAACATGCCAAAACTGTGATATCGCCCAAATGTGGAAAATATTCACAACACGCTCTCATTTGCAACCATTTACGTTCAAGTGTTAACAGGCTCGTAAAATTGATTTCGTAACTGAATTTAACAGAAACGATGGCGTTATCTGTAGAATTTTGCGTGCTTTTTGGTTTAAAACATGCCTTGATATAATTTTCTTTTGATGGTATCGATTTTGTGCGTTCATATCTTCAAAGAGGGGGAGGGGGGGGGGGGTTAGGGGGGGTGGGGGATACTAACTATGGGCTATACAATTTTTCAAGTTAAATATTCTTGAACTCCACAAACAACTTGGAACCAAAATCATATGTGAGCTTTTGGTTCTGAAATGAGTATTTCACAAATAAAATGGAAAAAAAGTGATCTTTATTAATCATCGGATACTGAAATTTCAAACTTAATCCCGTACAAGTCACGTCACTGTTGTAATACGTAACAGTTGTAAACTGTTGTAATACGGTCCTTCCTATAGGCTAATAATTGGCATAACAATGAGCTACTGCTGGACATAATTAACATATGACTGTATAATCTTGCATGAATACACAAAAGAGTGTCTTACAATGTAGTTTAAATACCCATAGTTTTGAAGCTTATGGAGGCAAGCTGGTATTGTTATATCAGCTTGTTTTGATACCTAAGTGAAGCACAGCTTGACTAATAGAACTATAGCGTGTGTAGCCTACACAACACATACTGTACTAAAGAAGAATGAGTAAATGGACCATTTGCATGGTAACTAAGCTGAGAAGGATTGGATGAGAACTTATTAGGATATTCTTACTGTTTCGCCGCCATTTGTAAATGGTAAGCCAATTTGTGTTCTTTTTGGAAGTTTTTCTAGAAATATGTCAAAGAGTCCTCTATTTTTACTCTTTGAGTAAACGTCTTTGTCAATGATATTCCTTATTGTATAACTTGTCGTATACCTATTCCCTGAAGGACTCGTGATATAATAGACTTGATATAACACCGTCGTGATCACACGATGTGAGGGGACTGGGGTTGGGAGTTGATCAAGGAGTTTGGTGTTTCGTGCCTATGCTCTATCTTAGTTGTCTTTTCGTAAAGAGTATCTTATATTACTGGCAGTATTTGATGCGCTATTATCTCGATGTGAGAGCAATTTTCATGATCTTAAAGCCTTTCCATGTTTTACTGGATTCTTCCTAAAATCATCCACGGGGGAGGAGTGTGGGTGGGGAAGATATGAGGCGCCATTTTGATTAGAGACTACGTTAACATGGCCATTCTTCGTACATGTGGGCCAAACTGAAGACCTTTTTCGATTCTTCCCAAAATAACACAGAGCTGTCATGACAGCCTGTTGAGTACAAACCAGGGATAATATTTTGAATCAGCCCTACTATTGAAGAAAAACGTTTTCAGTAGAAAATTTGATTCTTGCTTCTACGAAAATGTCATACCTTTAGAGATTTGAAAGTTGACAGAACCCCGCCTTAATTTTGATAGAGAACCAATTAGGGGGGGGGGGGGCTGGGAACCAATAGTTAGTTAGCATCCTGACCGAAAATTTGAGTACTGTTAGGTTTGGACCAAATTTGACATTTTTGTACGGCTTACGGTTCTTCCAAGTTTGGCAGTTGAATATGTGTACACCAGTAGCGGTGGTCTGATGCTTCCCCGGCTGAATGTAAAAGAAACTCGACTGATATCTACGCCCCCCGCCCCACCCCCACTGACCCATTTCCACCACTGTTGGTTAGAAGTAAGCATACCAAAGGTTACTAATGTTCAGATTCCAATTGAACCTTCGCTTACGGTTCTTCTAAGTTTGGAAGTTGGATAGGTGTACACCAGTACCCCCTCCCCCACTTACCCATTTCCACCACTGGTGGTTAGAAAAAATCATATCAAAGGTTACTAATGTTTAGATTTTATGGAAGCCTCGGCTTCCAGCAATTTGGCGGACTTAAAGCCAATCAGCTTTAATTCTTTACACAATAATGATGGTCAGGGTGGTTGTGTGTTAACGAACAAGTTGTGCCAAGAACTCCAAATTTGGTAGGGGTATGCTTAGGCATGGGATGGATGTAGTACCTCTGTAACATGATATCATAGGTCAAACTTCAACTTGGTCAGATTTTGCGAACTCTTCTTTTAAAATGTCATCCTGGTGGGGGGGGGGGCACACTTTTTGTACTGGGAGGGGTAAGCTTTAATGTAATATCGTCCAGGGGAGGATGGTCCCTCGCCTTTGAGAAATTGTGGTAAAATGGAGGGGCTTAGATGAGGAATATGCTATATTCTACAACGTTTGTTGAAGAATTATACATGTTACATGTTTATGTACAGTATGATATTCTTGTAAATATTCTGTCTACCAGATTTTATTCTGGGATGATGCCCACCCCCCCCCCCAGGGAAGTGTGTCCCAATGGGTTTTAATCTTGTCACGTAAATGTGTACTTGCTGTTCGTATGATATTGTATCTACATGGTTCATATTACAACAAAGTACAGTGGTATTAGTTGTTCGGTGGTGTCTCTCCTTGCTATTTTCCAGCTCCGTTCGCCTAACCTTATCCTGGATACCCACCCTCCGCCCAAACTGCCGGTGCCTTTTAACAGTTTCAGACTCACATTCTTTCGTCGTGAAATTAAACAATTCCTTTTCAGTTGAATGTTTCACTTATTTCTTATTAACCAACAGTATTCATTTGTTAAAATTGCTAGCCCCCTTTTGTTGATTTCGAAGTACCCTTTATTAACATTTACTATCAAAAATGCCCTTTTGTTGAAAAATTAATCCGAAATATGAATTAAATGCGCTGTTTTCCTGACTGCTGCCCGCTCGTTATTCGATTATGACATTGATTGCACATTCATGCTTAAGTTTATCATTACCAGAGGCATTGAAGCGGGTGTTTGAGGTAAAAAGAAGATTCCCTCCAAGGTCCACCATTTCACAGTTTGTATTGCGCTATAGATTCCCTCCCGCCTTCCCAAATGAGCCTATAATAACTAACAGTTTGCAGCATTACATCCTCTCGTAGTGAATTTAATCAATTTCCTTTTAGGTCGGATAGTTCACTAATTGGTAAGTCACCAACAGTATTTACCTGTTAAAATTGTGTCAAGTATAATGTTTGAACGCGTAACTAACCAAAAGTAATATTTCAGATTAGTAAATTAGTAAAATTGAAGAGAATATCTGGTTAGTTAGCAACAAAGTACTTGCTATTTTCTGATTGGTTGATTCGTTTTTACTCGTATTCGTTCCTATTGAAAGAAGTAGTTGAATATGCATTTATGGTAATGAGTATTCAAGGTAAATTTGCGATTGCACTGTTGCACGTGTTCTCATTCATTATGCAATTCATTCAGCATATTCATGCTTACGTTTATCATTACCGGAGCAGATGGGTGAGGGGTGGGGGGGGAGGGG
>JAIPMN010007246.1:0-22425 GCA_020650975.1 Apostichopus californicus
TCCAAACCCATGGACAAATGGCATGGAAATTGAGAATTACATTTGTATTAGTTGGCTTACGATAGACCATTGAACTGTATGATGAGTTAGTTTCAGAGGGTAAACAAACAAACAAACAAGAAAAGCAAGCTGATTCGGTCCAATTTCATGGGTAAATTTCAAATTTGGATGTAATTGGTTAAGAAACCCAAGGAAACTGTGAACATGATCCAAAGAATTAAACACACAGAAAATGTCATCCACATACCTGAGGTACATGGATGACAACTTTCGTATGCACTATACATAAGTGACTATATTGTTATCTATTTCCTGACGAGAAAGATGGGAAATCTTCGAAAACGTTTGAATATACACTACTATGACTTTCATCAACTGTTTCGTTTTATTTTGCTCGTTTATTTGGTTCTACAAATGTAAAACTCTTCCTAAACTTTATATTTATAGCTAAGTCAGGTTATAGCTACTAAGCATGGACAGATTTATAGCTAAGTCAGGTTATAGCTACTAAGCATAGACATATTTATAGCTAAGTCAGGTTATAGCTACTGAGCATAGACAGATTTATAGCTAAGTCAGGTTATAGCTACTAAGCATAGACAGATTTATAGCTAAGTCAGGTTATAGCTACTAAGCGTGGACAGATTTATAGCTAAGTCAGGTTATAGCTACTAAGCATGGACAGATTTATAGCTACATCAGGTTATAGCTACCAAGCATAGATTTATAGCTAAGTCAGGTTATAGCTACTAAGCATAGACAGATTTATAGCTAAGTCAGGTTATAGCTACTAAGCATAGACAGATTTATAGCTAAGTCAGGTTAAAGCATTCCTAACTATATTTCCATTCCCTTCCTACCTCCCCACCCTACCTACTCCCATTTCCTTCCTTACCACCTTACCTTCTCCCATTCCCTACCTCTATCCCTACCCTACCTACTCCCATTCCCTTCCTACCTCCCCACCCTACCTACTCCAATGCCCTTCCTACCTCCCCACCATACCTACTCTCATTCCCTTCCTTCCTCCCCACCCACCCTAGCTACTCCCATTCCCTTCCCACCTTACCTAATCTCATTCCCTTCCTACCTCCCACCCTACCTACTCCCATTCCCTTCCAACCTCCCCACCCACCCTACCTACTCCAATGCCCTTGATCCCCTACCTACCTACTCTAATGCCCTTCCTACCTCCCCACCCTATACTCCCATTCCCTTCCTACGCATTCACCATCATATTTCTAATTGGTAATTTAACTAACCTGCACACAGCTTGAGTAGTTCCTGTCCATTCTCCTGTAGGGTTTCTAAGGCTGGTTTGTGCTTTGAGATGTCCTCATGCATGTCCTGAAAGGATAAGAGGAATTAAGTCAGGCAAGAATGTGGTATCAGCAAAACTAACAGAACTACCTGACAGCACTAGAGATGGAACCAATGACTAATGGACTGACCAAAAATGCACTTCAAAATGGAGCTAAATACATTTAAACAACTTGTCAAGCTTACATGAAATTCATGATTGAAATATATGTTGGTACAATAATGTTGTGCTGTTTATGTCATCCAAACTAAACTCAAGTTATTTAGTAATTCCAATTATCTTGAATCCAGTACAGAGGTACAGTACATATAGCAACAGTGTTCGTTTTGGTTCATCGACAAGTCATTTAAGCGGCCAAAAATTGTCAAACAACCTAAGATTTAGCAGTGCTAATGGTATATTAGCACTTATTTGATGTAGGTTTATTAACTCTTTGAGAGAGTCCCATATGGAAGCAGTACTGGACTCACCAGAAGAAACAAACAACAATATTTGACTGGATAAATGGATGAAATCTGATGAAACATTATGATCATCATATCATTTATATTTTTGCTTTATCATGTTAATGCTTGTTATTGTGCAATATGATGTAAATAATTAGTACCATTAATAAACATCAGAATTAGTTAGCTGAAGCAATAAAATAAAATTAGATAAGAATGGTGATTAGATGAATAAAAGGTCTTGACATGTAAGAGGAGGAAATATGTAAGGGATAAGGATATTGGAATGTGTGTACAATGGTAACAGGGAAGACAGTATGAGAGGGTATGTATACGTAATGTGTACAATGTATGTATACATACAATATACAAGGTATGTACATTGGAATGGGTGTACAATGGTAACAGGGAAGACAGTATGAAAGAGTATGTATACGTAATGTGTTGTTTAATGTTTGTTCAATATGAAAGAATCCACATTATACTGGTGAAGGTAAAAGCATCATCATAGTTCTAGAATGATTAAAGTACTGGTAAACAACACCTGCTGATGAAATCATGTTGTTTCTCCTCCAGCATCAGGATCAATGCTCTGATCCTTTACAAGTTGCTAAATCGAGAGCGAGTTCTTAACTTTTAGACATTGTGTCAAGAGTAGGATGCTAATGGTGTATGCAGCATCCTACACAGAAAGGCTTACTGGGGCTGCAGTCTCCTACAGCAAGGCTGCATGGGATGTTATATGTTGTGATGGGCACTTTCACATGATTGGCACTGCTGTTTGTCCAAGTTGTGATGTTATGGTTTCAGCCTTCCTGCAGGTGATTTTACAGCTGCTCCATCCCTTCTCTTTGACACAGAAGCTTAGTAACTCATCTTCAAGTATCACCTCAACCACATGCATGCAAGCATTTCTACTTTCCTTGACTATCAGTCTTGGATAGTTTGTTACAAGGAAAAGCTAAAAGCAGGTTTTCACCAGCTACTTGCCATTAATATGTATCTAAAAATATATAACAAAGCATTTCTACAGTGTGTAAGCAGCCCTCTCTTTTACCCTGATAGTAAGATGTTAACTTGCTTGTTAACCAATACAGATTCTGAAACAAGACATTTTTAGACACAACTGAAGCAATGAAAATAACCGTTCATGGGAAGTAATAATAATAGTGCTGGTAAATAGAATTATAATAATATGGTATAAATGATAAATTACAGGATTGAAAAGATCCTTGACTGCAGTTAATTAATTAAATGTGATCAGTTGAAAAGAGCTTAAATGGAATACCCATGTTTGTTACCAATGAAATAATATATTTATATACATAGGAAAATTAGTGTTTTGAATATAGTGACAATTATGTACACATTGGCTTCAATCACCAAAAAAAAGTGAAAGGGATTTGATTGAAAGAAATACTATAGTATACATGCAAGACATGTATATCAAAAAACTACATGTCAGTGTTTTGTACATATATGGCATACAAAGTACACTGCTTTTGATACATATCAGAGATATATAAGCATTTTGTTACATAAGCTGATTTTATAAAAGTGAGTCAGTATCGTCACCAAATGTGTTAGAAATATTGCCAAACTGATTTATCAAAAGATAAACTTTTAACCTTTTCATGGCAGCCCTTATGACCATTTCTGCTCATGGAAATATATTTTCCAATTTTGACTTGCTGTGATGTCTGGGGGCATACACATGTGCAGCTACAACCATGGACTCAAGATGGGGGCATACTCATGTGCACTTACAACCATGGACTCAAGATGGGGGCATACTCATGTGTACCATGGGCATCTTCAACCATGGACTCAAGATGGGGGCATACTCATGTGCAGCTACAACCATGGACTCAAGATGGGGGCATACTCATGTGCACCAGCAACAATGGACTCAAGATGGGGGCATTTTGTATTATAAAATACATATCAGCACTAAAAGGATGTTAATGTCAAAAAAACTATTTCACCAAATACAGGCACAGAAGGTATGATTTATGAAATCATAAATACAGGAATATATATCTGCAGTTCCTTTCTGCTATTTCAGAAGAACTTTTTTTTACAGTAGCAAAGAAATTTGATGCCAGAAAGCTATTTCTTTTTGGCTGTACTTTTTGTTGCAAACATTTGCCACTTTAAAGCCAGAAAACTTAAGAATAAATCCATTAAGCATATATCATTTTTCAAAAAGGAGGAGAAAATAAATAAGCGTAACAAAGCAGAGGAAACATTAGTTCCATAAATGCACCAAGTTGTGAATGTTAATATCACCACTCCATATTATACACCACTTTTAACCACCAAAGTAAACTTGTGTTTGTTTGTTACTCTACCCTTGCTCCGGTAGCTTGTTCCTCCAAATGTTCTATTCTTTTCGAGAGAGTAGATGGAGTTGCCAGCACTCTCTCCGTCTTCATGATCCACCGCATCAGGTAATGCTCGCCTTGGTCAAACGAGAGATCTACCAGCATGGAGCGGTTCAGTTCTTGTTCTTTGGTCTTGAGTTTGTCTGCTAGATTCTCTAAGCGTGTCTGGAGGTTTTCTACCTTGGCATCCACGGTCTCTGTTTCTTGCTCGTCCTCGAGAGGAATTTTCAGCAATTCTCCCAAATTGACTAAGTTAAGCATGTCAGGGTACCAGGACTCAACTTCTTCCATGACACCCTAACGGCAAAACCGCAGGTCAAAAGTTATCAGTTTAAAACATCTGTCATTAAACAGTTTGAATACTTTTAACACAAAAATAAATGATGAGGGCAAGAAAATACTTGCTTGTATAACACCCTTTTACTGTTAATGATTGAAACCCTCATATAGAGGGCGGTGTAGCAGGAATTAATATTAGTTCAAAGGAGGCTGAAGTAAAATGGGATTAGGCCGATTGGCTATCCAACCTTCAAAACGGCCAGAGACAAGGAGGGAGAAGGCCATTAGGAAATACAGTATCTGGAACACTATCATCCAAGTAGAGTGTATTAGTTGTGGAGAGACAGGTAAGTGGGGCACTTAAAATAAAAATAAAATTGCTCTCTTGCATAATAATATAGCTTAAGGACAACATGCTAGAAGAAACATAAAACTTGAACACCCAGAGGGAAAAAATGTACCAAAAAAGAGAGAAGAGAGAAAAAAAAATTTAAAGAAGGAAAAGAGAAAACCGAAAGCCAAGGTCTTAATGTATACATTAGAGTTAGACAGTAATGTACTGTAAGGGTAATGGAAAAGATTAAATATTTAGAAAAGTACAGGCCGAGCACCAGGGGTAAAGCGTAAATATCCTAAAAACCAACAAGCATAAAAACACAAATCTACCAAATAAAAAATTAAAAAAAAAAAAATTATGACATACTTTGTTCCAATGGCAATATTAGAAACAGTATGAGAGGGTTTATATTTATTGGATGGTCAATTAATTCTATCTTCCAAACCATAAAATCCTTTTATGGTTATTCAACTTTTATGAAATTTGACAAGAAATTTGAGAAAAATGTACTTTGGAAGTGTTAAAGATGAAAAAATCAAGCGAGGGAAAGCAAACAAAATTTGGAAAGCAATGAAATGTTTACCTAGTGATCCATCAATAACTTGTCTATACTAAACCTACAAACTTCACCATTGTGTTGTAAAGATAATATTTTTCAGATTTTAATAATAACAATCTTAATAATTTCTGAGGGCTATGAGACAATCTGAAAACTATACCATCTTTGTTTTCTTTCCTTCAACTGTCTGTTTAGTTTAACATAATAGTCTGCAAAGTTTGTGAGTTATCTTCAAGCATAACATGGACAAATGTGCTTTACTCAAAGACAAGAGTTTAAGATATCTAAGAAATAGGAATATATAATGAAAAAATTTCGAATATGGCATCAAAATGTGCTTATCATATGAATTCTGATGTAACTGAAAATGTCAATGGTCGATTGAAATGAAGAATGATATGATATTTAATGAATTCTCTGGTTCAGCCATCTCTCATTATCTTAATACACAATTGGTACTACGGCCTGCTGCTGCTGTTGGGGGTGCATCGTTCACTGGTGGATTCTCTTCTCTACATCTTCCTTCCAATAGTTGAAACAACTGCTTTGAACTGTGTCTCCATCAGCAATATAGACAAAGTCATTTACCCCAATCAACAAGTAGCTGCTTCTTGCTGCCCTCCAGTTTCATGTCGCATAGGCAGTGTCACAAAGTATGAAATTAATAATTATTCATGCCATGACTGTATGGTAATGAGGACAACATACCTAGTCATGTAAAGAAGGCAAGTCATGTGAAACTTTACTTTGGATATGGTTTGTAGTTTCGCTGACATCATAATGATCCCAGATCATATAGATGCATAGGTATGCCCTTACTACTACTGTAGTACTACTACTTTAAGTCTGTAACAACAGTTAATCATATGATATGTTACCTTGGATCAGGACTGGATGGAATAAATGGACACAAATGACTGTGTAGGTCTTGACAACAGGACCATACTTATATAGGACAAGTGAATGGGATGTAAATATCTAGGTTTTTACATATTTAGAGATTCTCAACTGCTATGAAGGCATCCTGTGTTCAAACTGTCAAGGAACAATGTCTGGTACAATATCTCATGACGAGTGAGGAGGATTTATATCATATAGGTGACACCTATACACAAATCCATGCATCAAGCAAAACTAGGTGAGTGCCCTGCGGGTGTCAACACGGTGTTTGCATTTACCACTTGTACACAAAGAGGGCGACAGACCATGAAGGGACTCTTGTGCGTGCCGATTGTAATCCTAGAGTCAACACTTCGGTTACTTGCACAACTGCAGCTGTACAAACCTCAAATGATATTTTTGGGGAAAGCAGTTATAATTCCTACTAGTGTCAATTATGTAAATATTTTCTGTCTGCATTTTCAAAATCACTCATAATTAATTTAGTCATCTGCTCTACATGGACACAGCTTTGTCTCTCGTTTCAAAGTATAACATTGTTTATTTTGTCATTGCAGATATTTATATTGAATGAATAGTAACATGATCTATATCAGTGATATTTCCAAATATGCTATATAGATCAAAAATGGTCAGTTATGACTAATGCATGTGACAACAGTAAACTGAAACACTCGCTAGGTTATTGGATGTTTCCTTACATATAAGTTTGATGGCTATTAAAGAGCTGTTTAGAAATTTTTTCAGACATCTGTTTTTTTCAGCATATATAATTCGGGGACAGTTCAATGGCATCTTTTTCATTAAATCATTTGATGTTTGCAAGTGAAGGAATATTAATGATTTAGTTTTAAATGCAAGCAGCTGCAGTGGACAAAAAGTATCTTCTGACTCAGCAAGTAGTTAAATAATATTAATGGATTGTAGTATTCAAACTGATTAAGTCAAATCATTATGTAGGCTTGAAACACACCGAACAAATGACAGTGGAATACCTGGTATGGTATCTCAAAAAGTGCAAGTCATGACAATTTCACTTACATTTCTTTATTTTAAATATTTTATATTTAAAGTTCTTATTGCGTGGAGAGAGAGGAGAGCTAAATAGGGGTGGGTACTGGGTGGGGGGAGGGGGGGAGGTAAAAAAACAGCAACCTGAATCACATTAATATTATTTGAGAAAATACTTTCTTTAGCTTCATGGTTTAAGGAATACTTGTGCTTTCTGGCACAGCAATACATATTTAACCTTTCCACTTACACATACTTTAATGTACTATGGACACCTAGCCAGTTTGCCCCATATTCAGTACATTTGCTAAGTGTGATAAACTCATTCAAAATCTGTTGAAATTTTTCAAAAAGCTATTTTTGTTTCCAAGATATCCACATTTGAAGTTTTGATAAATCTGGAAAACTCATTAAATATGTGCAAACTATGATGTGGACTGTTGTGCCCATCAAAATTTCTTACTTTAGCCCTTAAAAAGTTAACCCATAATTACAAGCCCACATATATCATTTGAATAAAATATTAATATAAAATATTTCAAAAATTGCCTTAGGCCCAAAAACCTGTGTTCAGTGTGCTTGAAAAGGAGGTTGTAAAAACAATGGAACAACATAATAGAAACTGATGAATTCACTCCCTTAACATCATCAATGTGCATAATCAGCTAATTCATATATAAAACTAGAATTAAGAAAAGACTTGTAAAATGGTCAATCTTTGATGGATTTTGATGGAAGTTGCAGCTTTTTTCATGATTTCTAATGCCTATTTGAGTGATTAGGACAATGTTGTCCTTAGGTGTCCCCGTAGACCTCACTTTCTTTGAAGAACTTTGTTGTCTAAAAGATTGGCCCGCATGCTCCTTTTTAGTAATTTCTTCTCTTTTCTTTCCCTATTGGGGAAGCAATTTATCTTTGCACAGAGGGAGCGGTGAACTCTTAAGGCAATGTTGTTTACAAAATTGCAAGTGATTACATCTCATATTACTAAATACTCACAGGTTCACTGAACTAATGTAATCAGAAGGGTTTAGAAGCCTACAGCATCAGTGCTAGAAAGTGGTGTAACTTGGCCAGATAAGAGAGGTTTCAGTAACAGTCTGTCTAACAGAACACATTAATAGATTAAGCCTTACTTTTCCAGATCCCTTCCATTTGAAACTAAACATTAATATAAGGTGGATTTGTCAGCCACCTGGAAGATGTAATCTAACACACAATTTAAGATCAACTGCCTCTATGTCTAAATATTTTGATTTCCTCTTTTGTGATGGAAGCAATGATAGGTACCGACAAGGCTGAAGGCATCTGATAGTAGCCTTACTTGCCCCACCACCCCCCCCCCCTTGAACCCCACTTTACAATACAATGTTTGAGGAGATACCACACAATTGATCAGATAGACGATGGGTATTTTTTAGGGTAAGTGACGTTAATTGTAATATGTGTTGTGTTCACAATGTAATGCCTTCTGCCACACTATTACCTGAGCAACAAACCATAGAGCTAGTCTATTCCACCCATGTCACAATTAATGCGTAACACTACTTCAGAACAATATTACCTTCAAATAAATGAACAAATAAGGATGGATAGTTCAGTTGGTAGAGTGCAGATCTTAATATAGTCCTCAGGTCACTAGTTTGAATCCTTCAATTCTTTTCAAATAAGATAACAATTAACAAAAACAAACTTTTTCATTTAAACATGATTGCACAGTTCAGTAAAATTGGACAAAAGGTTGAAGTTGGTTTATGGTGGTTATTTCTTAGTTTGACTGCTCCAAATAGTCCCGGTTGTCATAACAGTAGTTTAATGGCCCTGTACAATGCAGTCTGAAACAATGACCATAATAAATGACGGTAGCAATGACCGTATAGTTTGAGCAAATTATGTCCTTTTTCTGACAGGAAAAATCATGGTATGAGCCTACATGCCAACAACACTCTTATATCATAGCAGATGTGCTTTTGGTCCTACCATAGTTTTGTGTTCATAATTCCTGCTTGAATAATGTCGAGTGGATCATATGGGATAAAAGGCAGAAGAATTATAAATATCCTCAGTATTTAAAGAACTTTGACCAGATCCTTTAAAATAAATGGGACGCAGTTTCTTAATTTCTTTACTATCCTATTTTAACCAACCTACTCTTTGTGTTTAGAAATAAGAAAACTTAGTGATATTTGAAAACTCAATTGAAATGCAAGAAACTGATTTTCATGCAGTTTCATTTTCATCTCTTTGTCATATCAGATATATTTCTAAAATTGTTGCAAGAGATGTTTCTATAGAAATCAATACACCAATAACACCACTAGCGGCTGTGACAAATGCAACAATATCAATATCGTTATACTGATGGAAGTTTGGCTCAAAATAAATGATCTTAATATCAGTCTGCTTCACATGTGATAATCCTCCCTGTGTGTAGTTAGGGCACTTTCAATTTACTTAACAGCTACATTTTGCCTAAAGCACCACTGAGTTTATAGCATGGAATTTAATAAATTAAGATTTAAGAGGGAGAAAAGGGAAAACTGGGGAAGCACGTTTGATGAGTTGTCCTATAAAATTGCTCCTCGTAAATATGAATGTGTAATAATATTAAATACGACAATTGATCTGTGATGAGGTAATAAGTTTACATTCCTTATTTTGAGGATAGAACTCAAGTCAAATGTATTCTTATGGTGTCTTGAAAATATGCAATGCTCTATTGACCCGCTAAAGTCTTTTTCTTATAGTGCCTGCGAGCAACATTATTGGCATTACTGGCCAAGTGAACGATACCTACATGACTGGACATTGAAACTAGAGTTTCATATTAGTCTCTGTACATTTGCAGTTTCAGAGGCTAGCTGTGTAGCCAACTTATTCTGAGCCTGTCACGGCGCTCACAAGCGCCCTCACTTTGTAGGTACCTACAATATGACTATACTCCCTGGTGTGTTGTCTGATCAAAATATAACACCATGAACAACCGAAAAGTTCTTCCTAATGCTGCAAGCACTCCATGCACACTACAATACTGCATATTTGCAGGCCAATGCAGTTCTAGTTAATAGAGGATTTCCTATCTTGGAAGGCCTGCTTTTAGCTTTATTATAAAGATGAAGACTAATTGGGGATGAGGAAGTCATTTTTAGGCTTCTCATCTCTCTAGGTTGCACTAAAGTCAATAGTCTTTTTTTCAGATGTATTTAAAGTCTCAATACGTGTTTGCTGAAGAATTTCGGAAAACAAACTTCTGAAGTAGATTCAATGTTTCTTATTCAAATTGCTTGTAATGGCCAAATGGGTGGTTGTAATGGTGGGTGTAATGGCCAAAAGCTGTCTCAAACAAAAGAATATGTTTAAAAATTTATTTCCTGTTGATCTTATGGCACAAACGATTTACCGTAAAATCACTGCGACCGCCCATGTCAGCATGTTCATTTACACAAATGTAAACACATGCGGCCCGATCAAGATTTTATTGCAGTCCTATACTCGTATCATCCACTTTTTACAATTCCACAGAGGAAACGTCTGAAAACAGGTCTGTTTATTCATTGCAATGGAAGGAAATGACACAATTTCGCAAGCTACATCGGTAAGACCGAGAGAAAGATACAAGGGTAGGGACCTAAGACAGGCTAGCCATGAAAGTAAAAGTAAGCCTAGGCCTAACGGTCATAAACAAATATGAGAGTTTTGATTGGTGCGTGATCTGTTGGGCAGGGCTTACAAATTTATTGAAGTTTGAATCTGCGGACTCTTTAATAAATCTGGAGAATTTTATTCAGCTCAAAATTCTTAATGACAGATAACTCAATAAAAATAATGAATATTGATATGAAACTGCATAGAACGGTGTCATTTTCACTGAACTTTTAGTGCAGTAAGCTTGAAAGGTCGAAGTTTAAATTTGGCAAAAACGTACTGTACTAAGACTATAAATGATCTGTATTCAAATGGTGTCTTGAAATATCACTGCTGTATCGACTTGTTCAAGTCTTTTACAGGTTTTGGCTCCTATGGAGACTGCTGGAATGTGATCCAGCGAGCTCATAAGTGATGTTGTATTTACTTTTCTCTAATTCTAAAGACTAATCTTGGTCAATTCTTCACACCAGCAGTTAAAACATTACATTAACTCACCTTCAGGATGTGTTAGTTCTGTTTGCTATATTATACTCTAATAACTTCTTCTTGGTTTCATTTTGGAAGGGAAGGGAAGGGGGACGGGAGGGGGTGGATAGGTTACTATGTTCTTTGCTGTCCTAAATTCAATGTAAAGATTGTTAGAAGCAACATTAACCTTATCTAGCTTGGATGATTTGTTTTTTATGCTCCTTCTTAAATATTTTAGAACAAATATAAAACATGTTACTTACCTTTAATGATATAATGCACAGAACCATGCAGAAAAGAGAGTTACACTCAAGAAGGAAATATGCATTTGTACGGATAGGTGTCACGGCTATACTAAATATTCCCATACTTTGAAAACGGACATTGGCTGGAAGACCATAGCTCTCTAAGGTTTTCAACAGAGCCATTTGAATTTTCATTTATCAATCAAAGCATAAAGCTGTAACTACTATTACACTATATGATCTTACAAACTAGTGTGAACAAGATAAGACCTATATGATTGCATGTAAAATTCTGACGGTTTTGTTGGAGAATTGAAGTTTAACTTTGCAAATGTAGTTCATATTCTTGTCGATATTCATACAATATTCATCTATACAACCACCCCACACTGATATGGTATCACCCACCTAATATCATTGTACAGCATCTGCACATAAGGATTTGATTTGATCCAATAACCAAGTATTTATATTTTTTAATTGCAAACATTGCTATCACCAACGATACAGAAACAATTGAAAAATTCCCATATTTTTTGTAGCACAACTTACCACCAAAAAGAGTTTTTGAACGAAAGCCTCCACCAAGCAATTTATTTTCATAAATGAGAAAGCAGATCCACCCTACTGACAGGACCTAAGAATCCCACATAGCTGATATGAGGTATGGAATAGTTTTCTTTCAACCTTTGATATTTGAGGTATTTTCCTAGAATTCCATCAACTACCTGCATAATCATACGATAGTTGATGTGTACAATTACTTGAAAGCTGAGAAAACTTACTACTTTTGAAATTTGAAAGGCATTAAACTTAACCATGCAAATGCTACTTTCATCCACATCTCCCCATAGCCAGGCATATATGCAAAGTGTGCATTCCCCACATCCATGAAAAGGCAAATCCTGTTTCACATGCAAGAAAGTGCCAAAAGTTACCAGTTGTGCTATTTTTCTTCAAATGCTACAAATTTCCAGTAAGAGGCCACATTTCCATAAACAGGCAAGACCGAAAGTATATCTAGTTTGCATTTGAGATTAAAGCAGCAGTCATGGTTTTATTTGAAATGAAAATTCAATACACAGTTAAAGAGATTGGTCTGTTTCTTTGAAATGGTTTGATAGAGTTTTTGAATACTTAATGGCCACCAAAGAATTGACAATATAGAAATATCTTTCTTTTTTGGAAGAAAAAAAACTTTCAGAAAACCTTTTCACATTGGGGACTAGTTACAGCCGCTATTACATTACACTGGATGAAACGGTGAAGGCTGCTTTAAATAAGTCTAGAATACAATCTTGTTCAATGTCCACATTATGTTTGCCTCATTAGTATAAAGATGTTTAAAACAGATAATCTTCTTTAAAGTGGTCAATGTTGTCTTGCTCTTTAGCAAAAACTGATTCAAAAGTTACAATAAATACTTTCATGGAATATAGACTTTTGACCTTGTTTGATACTGTTAATGTTACTCATGCCTCTTGAATCAAAGTTAAGGAAAGTATTATGAAGCAAAATGCTATGTTGGAGTTTTATACCTTCAATGTTATGGATATACATGCCTCTTAGAGTGACTTTTGAAAATTAAAGAACGATTAAATACTGCTTTAACGCAAGACAGAGCATGTTGTTGCATAAAATGGTCAAGATAGCATGTATGCCTCATAGCGAGTTCCTTCCGTATTGGAGCTTGGAATATGGTCATTTTTGATACTGTGGATGTTACCCATAGATCTCTTAAGAATGAATAGAGTGATTCAGTAAATATTGTTTTAATGAAGCATAGTGCAGTGGCTGGCATGAAATAGTCAATGTAACATTAACATGCATCTCTAAAAAGCTTAGAATATATTAATGTATGATATTGTCAATGATTTGGTCTGTTGAATCAATGACATTTAGCATGATTATAGATCTGAATGGAATGTTTAAAACCATGAATGTTCTCATAACACAAAGACAAATGAACATCTTGAGTGCAGCATTTAGAGGGCAATAATGACAATATAACTGTTTGACAGGACATTTTGCCAAATGAGTGTTTAATATTGTAAGTGTTTGATACTATTCAGTACAGAAGGGAAGTGAAAATGCAGTTTATAAGGCATTATATTGCACATTTTCTTTTCAAAAACTGAATAAAAGCTCTGAAATTTTGCAAGTTGTTAAGTCCAAATTTGTATCTGATTAATACAAGTATGAGAGACAGTTTTCAGCATTGAAATAATTTATTACTTGCTAATGAAAATTAATTTGGTAAATACACAGACCTGTGGGTCTTTTGTTTTAATTAATAGAGTGTAATGTTTACCATGAGAAAGTCTTACTAAATTTAGCAACAGAATAAACACAGCCAGTTTGAACAGAAAAGCCATAAAGTTTGAACGTTAAAAAATGGCTTCTTGTAATGGTTAATAACACAAAAAGCAATTTTACATTTTGTTGAAAATTGAATTTTAAACAATGTTTTTGAGTAATGGTAGGCCTCTCCCCCCCCCCCCACCCCTGTATAATTTTCTTCCCCTATGCAACATCACAAGTCAATAAAGGCACCAATTTGATTGAACTTTATGAGTGATTTTATTTGTTGCAGGGTGCTAGAGAAATCACAGCCTGTGGTCTAAGTACCATTAAAGTAGTTAATGTTACTTTGTTTTTGATACACTGCTTTTTCTATCTAAATCTGTTATCTTTGTAAATACTGGTGGATGGGATATTAGTATTATCTGTGTAAATGCATCTGGTTGAATATAGGTTCTTTCTACACAGAGGAGACATTATGCTTATTACTTGAATTACAACACTTAACATACTGGGACTTTGTGCAATTACTTAGAGGATGCTTTATTAATGTCAACACATCTAAAACATATCTCGCCTGGTGGTTCCACTGGGGATTAAAATAACTCATCTTTTTGAAATGAGATGTTTGGTTTAAATCTTTATGTTACTAACAGTGGATTAATAAGATGTCATTGTGAGTCAAATGTGAGATTGTAAATGATAAGCAGGCCATTCATTACAATGAAGAGAAAAACATAATGGAGGTTTGATAAGTGTGACAAAAAATCAGTGAGTTGACAACAGCAAGCAAATGAGACCATGCAGAGATAACCTCTAACTGGCCCCCAAAGGTTGTGCAAGGTCACAGGGTCAAAGGTCAACTACAAGGTTCCTACCAGGTATGATGCAGAGCAAAGTCGATGCAACAATGCGCAACAAAATGAATTCATCATACAATACCAAAGGAACAGAATGAAATTAACAACAACAACAAAATTGAGAGGGAAATGGTTATGAACAAAACGGTAGAGAAATGAGAAATCATAAGAACAGGTATATAAATGTAATGTTCCTGTAAATCCAGCATGATTTTTATTGAATTTGCAGCAAAAATTAGAAAACAAAAATCGAATATTACTGACATATGAGCTGTTCTACACATGAATGAAGTGAGCAGCGAATGAATACAATCTAAAAACAGTATGGCATGACTAGCAATAATATTCTTATGACTAGCAATAATAATAATATCATATCCTCTGATAACAAGTTTGTTTTGTCACCTGTGCTTCTTGGTCAATAAAGAATGCAAGTACTCTCCGTTTCCATGGTAATGGTGAACTAAGAGCTATGGTTTTATAATATGCAATGTCTTTTGTCACGATTCATAAACATTGACAGACAATTGCATCATAGGTATTGTTGTAACTGGTGGTATTGTTTTGGTCTGTGAATAATCAATTATGCTGCCTTAAGTACTGTTTAAATGTGAATTTGATTATTAAATGATCTACAACATGACTGTTCATTAACTTTGTCATTATTTTGACTCACTGTGAGACCAATAGAAGCAACTAGCACAGGCAAAGGAGGGGATGCAAAAAGAAACATGCAGCACAGAACACGGTGCAAGTATAAAAGGCCAGAAAAGGGAATCTGGCAAGCAAAACAAACTTGTCACTTGGATTATAAAAGGAAAAACAACAAGAAAATGAAAAGAGAACATTAAAGGTTTTAAATAATCCAACTTAAAAATAACAATAATGACAAAGTACTTATCGCAAAAAGGGAGCTAAATAAGATGAGTTGCTACATGAGTTTTAATCAACAAAACTTCACAAATCTTTGTCTTGCACATATGACAAGGGTTCTATGGGCGTCCCCTCCCACAGAACCCTTTACATAGCCAAGAACCCTTAGGGGTGTCCCCTCCCACAGAACCCTTTACCTGGCGAAGAACCCAATGGGCGTCCCCTCCCACAGAACACTTTACCTGATGTAGGACCCTATGGGCGTCCCCTCCAACAGTACCATTTACATGGCCAAGGACCCTTAGGGGTGTCCCCTCCCACAGAACCCTTTACTGGCGAAGAACCCTATGGGCGTCCCCTCCCACAGAACTCTTTACCTGACAAAGGACCCTATGGGCGTCCCCTCCAACAGTACCCTTTCTTGAATTGAGTTGTAAGACTAAATGTACTTTCAAAATCTTCCCCCTCCATATAACAGTTTTACTGTAAGTACTGATAAACTACATAATTCAGGAAATATATAAAAGGAAAAAAATATAGTTAACAATCTAAATACTTTGAAATAACTTCATGTATGTCACACACACAACAAACCCTGGTGTTGTGTGGCACTAGAATATAATATTTCCCACAAATGGGTATAAAAACAATTTTCAAACAAAAACCATCTCTTTCCAAAATGGTCCCCAGGCAGTCATTGTAAAAAATACTACTTTGGTACCTTGCTGAAGCTGATTCTAAGAGGGGGAATTCCCCACCCTGATGGGAATTCCACTTCTTTGTCCCTATTCTTGACTATGATGGACTAAAACAAACTACTTGTTCTTGAGTCTAAAAAAAACATTTTATTAAAAAAGGTTACATAGAATGGAAAGACATAAAAACCTCTTGCATAGTAAATCTTGCAATCTATCTCGGACAAAAACTCATTTGGAACTTCCATTTAAATTTTCTCCAAATATTAAATTTCAATTTTAAAATGATAAAGCACCTTGGGTAATAGTGTATTGATGAATAGAATAATTTTAGCCAAACGGCAAGGTTTACCGGAATCGGTATTTATCCCAAATGCTCTTTGATAAAATGTCTCTGTTAATTTTCAAGTTGTCTATGGGTTTCAAAATCTTATAATATCTTCTGTCATTTCTGAACCTTACAGAAGCATATTATCTTGCAGGATACCTCCAGCAAGAATTTAACTGTTTTTACTTTGCATCAAAACTATTTGCTATCTATAAATAATGAAACAATTCCATAATGCAAAATTTAAATTAAAAAAGCAACAATAAACAAATAAACTTAACCACAATCAACTCCACTGATTTATATTCTCCGCATTGGTACATTTTCTTGCAAAATTACTTTCTAAAAAGATATAAGAACTTGCTGATGATTACAATTTTTTATTAAAACTACTCTAATATTTAAGCCACGATAATCCATTGCATCAGCTGTAATATCAAAGCCTTGATCTCTTTGTAAAAACACACTTGTCCATGTTTGTTTGAAGATGAAAACACTCTCTCTTTGTATTACGATCTAGTTTTGAAAGAATCCTGTCAGGAAGATACAGAACAATTCTCGTCTGCAAGATATAGAATCTTAAATTTTACTTGTTGAGTTCAAGCTGTTGGTAGTAAGGTATATATATTGTTTGTAGCCAAAACTGAAAGTGTGAATAATAAAGTACATTTTGAAAATAATGTACAACAAGTGTTAAAAGCTGTTATGTCTAAACAAAACGAAAAAGCAACAAGACAAAAAAGGATTAGAAAAACAAAAACAACTATTAATAATAGGTGAGGTCATACACTAGCTGTGTCAGGTTATAATATTTCAAATGCCAACCTCTGTGGCGCATTGAGTTAATGTTTTGATCTTGTCTGCAAAAGAAAGAAATGATCTGAAAACCCTCAAGAGCAGTGTCTGACCAAACCTAATGATTTTGTAAAGTATCCTAGGCAACGGTTAACGATCAGCCTCTAACATGGGGTCAATGGTCAATTTGAAATGTGTAAAAAGCCTGAAAACAGTGCACCAATAAAAGAAAACAAGGAAGAACTGAAAATCGTAAACTGCAAGCTAAACGTGACGTGAACATAAAAAAGGATGAATAAATGAAACAAAAAAAAGAGATTGCGGTCAATGGGAGTGAAGGCATGGATAGGTGGCGGTATCATGCTTTACCAACGTGAACCACGATCTACCTGTTGGTATTTCATCTGTGAGCGAACCTGCGACCTGCTTGTCGCTACCGGACCCTGAGAGGCGAAGCTGTTCTCTGTGCTCTCAAGCCAACTGTTCATTGAATCCACGTTGTCGTGGAAGTCCTACAATAGAAGCGAGAGGCCAAGGTGCAAGAAAGAAAATAGGTTTCAATTTTTGAGGTTATTGATTTGGCGACTGTCTCGATTCATAACGGGATGAATTCTGGAGTGGCAAGTTTGCTCACATGTTTGAGGAAGACAGCTTTAGCTCATTGTGTGGAACCAGAAATGATATTTAGATAGACATGCATAGAACAATACAAGTCATCAAGAAATGTGTGTTGGTATGTTTCATCGCTGTGTGTTTCATTTCTCATAAAATGCTGCAAAAGTATGCTTCCATTGTATGAGAACTACTATACTTCTTTGCATCAGTTTTAGCAATTTAATCATTTTGTAAAAGCATTTCAGGTAATCACACTACCAGACAAATCTTTCCTTACAACCCATGTTGAAGATTTCCACGATGACTATCCACAATGGTTTCTAGGCCAACTAGAGTAGGGTGAATGTGTGTACAGTTTGGTGAGTTTTGGTGAGTTTGGTGTACATATAGGTATTGCCATCCTTCCCCTCACTAATGTTCATAAACTCTTGCCTCACTGTTTCTTAAAATGTTCGCAAAGAAGAACTGTTAACCACTTATTCGTAATGACTTCCCTGGGATAATAACTGTTAACCACTTATTCATAATGACTTCCCTGGGATAACTGGTTGTATCTCAGATATCCTGATGATAAATCACTTTGACATATTTAGGAGCTTGTAGTCAACAAAGACACCAAGGGCCGTGTTGAGGATGACCAGTTAATGTAGGGGGAAGAATGTCTCTAAGTATTGCAACTTAACAACCATTGCAGAAGTTTCACGTCCTTCTTCCAAAGTTTTAGGACTGAATTCATGGTCTAATGCCAAATTTACAATGACGTTCCTACATTGTGCGTAAGTTTCGATGTAATGAACAACATTTGGTATTATTTATGTAATACATCAGGAGCCTTCCTGTGAGAAAAATTTAAACTGTTAACGACATTCAAATCTTAAGAATGATTCATGCTGAAGTGTCTATCTTCCTTTATTTTTCAAATACTTTGCAAATCATCTGCAACAAATATATATCAGAATACATTGATCTTTGATCCTGTAATCAATGCATGTGGTTGTTTAGTGCAATTCTTGGTAAAAGATCTGTGTTTATTCTGAATGTGTCATGTTACTATGGCAGTCTGTGTTTTACCAGTCAGGGCAATGTCTGGTTAATGTTTCTGCCTTTCATCAATCTAATGGTTATATCAGATGTTCAGCTTGGTGACGAGTTCATGGTGCACTCAGCAAGCACAGGGGTTCCATTCTGTGATATCAGTACACCCGGTACTTAACATAATGGTGAAATAAATGCAAACTTACTATTGGCGCTAACTGTGTGTAAACTTTTGATGTAGCAAATCTGTTGTTGCATTGTACGTTTATGAACATAAACAGAAATAAAATCACTGTACAATACAATACATGGGGATATCTTTCTCATACTAATTACAACCTTGGACACAACAAATGATGAATTCTCTCTCCAATAAAGTCTTCTTGCTATATTGAACAAGAATATAGGTAAGTGCCGAGGTGATAATTAATTTATAGATTTTAAACCTTTACCAATATTTCTAGTTTTCTTTCTTTGTTGACTCTCTGCACTATGAGAATTGAGGATGTTTTCAGTTCAAAACTAAAACAAGTTTGCTGAACAAAAATGCAAATTACTTTGAAGATTCTGGGCCCCATCATGAAGATATGCTAACTGACCGAGGCATTACTCTATAAGTGAGTAAAATGATTGACAAATACTTTTTACAAGTTTGTTCTCCTTTTGAAGAAGATCCTGCTAAGATCAAAGTTCTTTTATTCATTTTTGGTAACTTTTTTCTGGAATTTTTTAAAATAAATTTTATATATTTAACCTGCAAAGGTTTTTTTTTTGGCAGTAGTAAAAACATATTAGCATTTTAAGTAGAAAGCTGGCATGTTAAGCAATTTGACTATAGTTCAATGAGACTGAAATAAATATTTGACGTTTCATACACATAACAAATTTGGCATTATATCGGCCGTGTTCAAATACAAATAGTTATTGAAGTATGCCTGTATCTTCTTTGAATGTAGAGTCTTGCTAAGACTGATTGTAAACAAACCAAACTGGTGCATCATAAAGCTCTGAGTTAACACATGTGTGGTTACAAATCTGCCAGACTGTTAACTTTACTGGTTTATATCAGTCCTAAACATCTTACAATTCCTCTCCCACATTCAAATACCCCTCCGTTTGAGTAAATAACCCTCTCCCCCCCCCCCCCGCCTCCTAATTCACAAGAGGTAAATAACCAATGAAGAGGAGGCTGAATTCATCAAATGTTGTGTTCCAAGGTTATAGAGATGAAAGACCCTACTATACTCACCCTAGCCAGTCTTTCTGTCTGTTCCAGTTTCTGTCTTCGGTCTTTGACGGTATCTTTCAAGTTGTTCCACTTCCTCTCCAGGTCTGAGAGTTGCTGCTGTATTCGCATGCGATCTTGTGGATCAGAGACCTTGGCCAGCTGTTCACCCATCTCTTTCAGGGATGAGACACTAGGCTCTCGGTCAGTGATGATACGATCACACAGCTGAAGATGAATAAAGGAAGAAATAAATTCAATCTTCAGATACATGTTTTAGACATTTTTCAAAATAATACTTGAAAAGCTTCAGAACTATGGAATGAGTTTCTTACAATCATAACATAGACACCTGTATTTGAAAACCTCATTATTACCCACATGTTTTGTCAATTTTCTCAAAATGCTTACACCACAAAGACTCTGACTTCAAATTACAGGATATTGCTAGTAAGAGCAATTTGAGGACAGACATTATGGGGAAAAGTTTGGGGCAATTTGAGGACAGACATTATGGGGAAAAGTTTGGGGCAATTTGAGGACAGACATTATGGGGAATGTTTAAATAAGTTTACAAATACAAGACACATCATCAGGACAGTTACTAATGAAGGAGCATGATGAACCATTTTGCTTGTGTTACTACAACTGCAATCATAACCCTGTGTTACTACAACCACTACCCTAACAATGTGTTACTACAACCACTACCCTAACACTGTGTTACTACAATCAATATCCTAACCCTGTGTTACTACAACCACTACCATAACCCCTGTTACTACAACCACTACCCTAACCTAGTGTTACTACAACCACTACCATAACCTCTGGCATACTACAACCACAGCCCTAACCCTGTGTTACTTCAACCAATACCATAACCCCTGTTACTACATCCACTATCCTAAACCCTGTGCTATTAAAACCACCCTCTAACCCTGTGTTACTAAAGCCATTTCCCTAACCCTGTGTTATGACAACTACTACTGTACCTTATCCTTTGGTACTCCAACCACTACATTAACCCCTGTGTTGTGACAACCACTACCCTAACCCTGTGTTATGACACCACTACCCTAACCCCTGTTACTACATCCACTATCCTAAACCCTGTGTTACTACAACCACTACCCTTACCCTGTGTTACTAAAACCACTGCCCTAACGCTGGGTTACAACAAGCAATATTCTAACCCTTTGTTACTACAACCACTACCCTAACCCTGTGTTGTGACAACCACTACCCTAACCCTGTGTCATGACACCACTACCCTAACCCATGTTACTACATCCACTATCCTAAACCCTGTGTTAGTACAACCACTACCCTAACCCTGTGTTACTAAAACCACTACCCTAACGCTGGGTTACTACAAGCAATATCCTAAGCCTGTGTTATGACAACCACTACCCTAACCCTGTGTCATGACAACCACTACCTTAACCTTGTGTTACTTCAACCACTACCCCAAGTTGGATTTACTACGACCACTTTCATTCGTCATGGAACATTTTTGGACATTTAGACAGGTCTACCAAGACTTTCCATTTGAAAGCTCGGAGTCAGTCTCGATGAAAATGGAAACACAGCATCCTGTATCCCCTCCCCACCCCCCAATAGAGAGTTCCAGCTTTCTAGCTATGTAAAATATTAAGAGTTCCAGCTTTTTAACTATGTAAAATATAGAGAGTTCCAGCTTCCTAACTATGTAAAATCTAGAGAGTTGCAGCTTTCTAACTATGTAAAATATAGAGTTCCAGCATTCTAACTATGTAAAATATAGAGAGTTCCAGCTTTCTAACTATGTAAAATATAGAGAGTTCCAGCTTTCTAACTATGTAAAATATAGAGAGTTCCAGCATTCTCACTATGTAAAATCTAGAGGGTTCCTTCTAACTATGTAAATATAGAGAGTCCCAGCTTTCTAACTATGTAAAATATAGAGAGTTGCAGCTTTCTAACTATGTAAAATATAGAGAGTTCCAGCTTTCTAACTATGTAAAATATAGAGAGTTCCAGCTTTCTAACTATGTAAAATATAGAGAGTTCCAGCTTTCTAACTATGTAAAATATAGAGAGTTCCAGCATTCTCACTAT
>JAIPMN010007248.1:0-16085 GCA_020650975.1 Apostichopus californicus
TATTCAGAAACACTTGATTTAGCAGGACACGTCGAAACCGGTATAGTGTAGAATATCCTCCTGAGTTTCCTATCCGTGGGTGGTATTATAATCTAGTGTAATACTCAAGGGGATATTCTATACTAGTGTAGAATTTCCCCAATAGCATAATACATACGACCATAGAAAATACACTAGGGGAGATTTGTCTATTAGTATCACAATACTTATACAATTTATGAAGTGATCAATAACGTTACTTTATCCCCTAAATTCACTCCATTCTCGACATTTTGACAGTATAGATATAAATTCCTGATGAAAATATTTCTTGTACGGGCACCAATGAAACACAATAAAGTGAGCAATAAGTCAGTCATACATATATAGCGTAAGTTAGTTCGCTATCCAAAAGGGGATAATATTCATTTATGGTATACAGTCTTTCCACGGAGGGTCAACAATATAGTTCAGGAGATCCTCTGGATAATGTACCCAGATTCTACATCGTCACACCGGAAGATTTATCGGATATGAAGAAACCCCGGATAGTGCAGTTTCGTACACTTGATTGTAAATTGTCATTCGAATGGTAAATACATACCTATTCAACGTGTTACGTAATTTAAAAACACATACAACGTGTAACGTAATGTTTAATCACATACATATTTCAACGTGTTACATAATTGTGATAACACAGTATGATGATATACAGTTAATCGCGTAATTGTAAGAGCATTAATGTTCTTTTAAAAGATGACAATAATGACGATTTCGCTGCGTTTTTCTCTGTGATTGATTAGTTCTATCCCCCAGCTATGTGATTTCATTGATGGTGTGACCAGATTCCTTGTAATGGTCGTGAATCAAACTGCTCGAAGCAACGAAAAATTTCCCTAGCTTCGCGCATGCGTTGAAGTTGACTGTACTATTTCGCTAAATGGGTGAAATATACCTTAAAAGTGTCTCAAAATACAGAATTGATGTTTTCTTTTTTTAAATGTGGCAAGTTTGGCCGTTTCCTTTAAGAATTTTTAGATTAAAATTGTCATTGAAAACAAAGTGGTTACAATTTGACTAACGAACACAGCATCTACAATGTCTTCAGTGCAGCAACATATTTATAATACGCGAAGTTAGGGCACATTCAAAGTTACCATATACCACCACACTGTAAATGCATATGTCATTGTTAACTGTCTTGAGTGTTTCCGCCATCTTGCTATGTAAAGTTATACATACGGGAATATAAATCTATATTTATAAGACTAACATTAGAATAGTGACGATACCGTATTAGCCAAAAATGAAATATTGATTGTCAAATCTAGGCGATCCATAAAGTAGTGTCAATTGATAAGCTTTTTAACGTCACACGTCTTGACTTAACGTTGACATATATAAGTTATGAATATTGCGTTTTATCGCTCTCTGCAAACATAAATTTATTGAAAACGCTAGAGTGGGTTTTATTTCGGACTCAAACTCAACCTTATAGACATTCGCTATATTGACAACGTAGCAATATAACACTTTTGAGTTGCTGAAAGTTAGTCACATTTCGAAAAATGAAATTATGAATTTCCAAGGAAATCACGCGTATACCCATGCCGTATGGTATATCCTCTGTTACCTTGTGCGAGTCCAGCATGTTTAAAAATATGGATTGAAATATGTGATTTTAATTTTCTGTTTTCAAACATGATTATTATGATGCATGTACAGTAACACTTTACCACATTGCGACTAAGTTATAACAATATAACATTCCGTGTGTGTAGTTAGCCTATACAATGTACTTATGATTCAATCTATCAGAATACACGAAAGTCCTTCTGGTCGGAAGCCAAAATTCCGTTGGAGTCACTGATACAGAAACCCTTACAGATTGACTCAGATTATCTAGCACAGAATCACGTGAGTTTGAGTACACTCTGCCTTTGAACACACAACTTAAAATTGGTCATTGTTGACGAGAATTGATAACAGCTACCATTGCAAGCTGTGTTAAAAAAAAACCTACTTTCTTATTTCTCTCTGTCTCTCTCACGCTCGGTGGGGCAGGGTGGGGGGGGGGTCTTGTATGGGGTCTTGTATGATCCCATCCATTTGTTTTCCGGACGTTCAGATTTACTTTATGTTAAACAATTACATGTCTCACTGTGAGGGAACATTTATTGAAGTGACAGCTAAAATGCTTGTTTAATATTCTAGAAACATATCTGTAGTGACCATTAGTTGACATTGAAGCATATTTGTTGTCAATACTTGATAATATTTGTTGACAATACTTGACAATATTTGTTGACATATTTGTTGACAATAAACGTTAAGTAATGCCACGAAATACGGTACACGTTTATCATATAGGCCTATCCCTGTGTGGAGGAAGGTGCACAGTAATGAACTTCAGACGTGTAGGTCCTTTTACGGGATTTTAGGTCACCTAGAAAAATCAGCTTTAAAGGCCATCATAGAGTGCTGTTCATATATTAAGTCGTGATAAATAATTGTTTGAAATCTCCATTACTTACTACTTGCGTTAATGTTCTACCCATCTAAAGTATTCCGCAACGCACAAGAGGGTGTAAATGTATGGTTAAGTGTCTTTCTTTATGTTAAAATGAAGTTAAAAGAGGCAGAACAGCTGCAAACTTTACGTTATTCTGTTGTACGTGAGAGGGATTATATATAATACCCACTGTATAGCCTGCATACTCAAGCCTGGTGAGAAGGGGGAGGGGGCAGGAGGTTACATCCCCGGGGGCTCCGGTCAATTATCGGGGCCGGGGTATTGTTAGTTAGATCATTATTTATTCTCATTTTTATCACATATTTAAGGAGAAGTGACCCCTTCAAATAAGGGGTCATGTGACACGAGGCGCGAGGCTGGCTCATGATTCGACACCAATATACTCGCTAGTTACCGGAATAGTAGAAGCCCACTGACATGTAACCTTGCTCTTGAGTGGACTATAACGTTTGTAGCAAAACCGCGAAATTATGACAAAAACGTCCCCGATTTACGAACGAATCCAACTTCATATACACTAAAGTGTGTGGGATACTTTCTCAACGTTAATCATTATATGTGTATGGGAGTACCCACATGATTAGCCTATACGAGTACCCGTATATAGCTACCTTTGTTATTAGTAGCCTACGAGTAAAGGCTCTAAGGGTGAATACGAGTACAAATCAAAAGGGGAAGATTGAACAAGAAACTATACCATAATAATGCGAGTACAAGTATCTAGACTCACTATACAAGCCGGTATTAAAACATGTTGGTTTACGGTATGAGATCGAGGATGAGCTAGAAATACACACACGTGTTTTCCAATTCTTATATGATAGTGTGACTGTAAACACTTGCGGCGGCAAGTTCTTGCAATACCTTTACATCAACAAAAAAGAAAGAAAAACGAAAGTAAGTCTCCCTGGAGAGAAAAATGGAACGCTTATCAAATTTGACCCATCTCTTAAGTCATTAGATAACAAACGCTATCAAATCATTTTAGTACGAGCTCTGCTCAATTTAAAACTCTTAATCAAATAGTTGAAATCGCTTTGTCCTAGTCTGCAGACATACCTGTAAATTAAACACGACGTCTAGGAAAAGATCAAGTTTCTTCAGAGGTGTCCAAGGAATTTGTTTCGTTATAGAGAGATTAAACAGAGAAAAGCAAAATGAAAGCGAATGATCTCTTAGATTCATCCACGGATAACGGACATTCCTAAAGCTCTTGAGAGAAGTCTCTGACACAACAATACCAGTCTATAGCCTATACGTTAGTACACTCAATTTAACGCAGCTCTCTGACTTAAGCCCGCAAATTTCCTAAACTCTATACCAAGTGTTTACTCAAAATAAGATGAAATTTGATCAAACTAAGACGCTCTCGTAGGATTTTTCAACCAATTGAAGGTTCAAGAGTAGGTAATTACAAAAAGCTTGATTTCAATCCTGACAAAAATTGGCCCCCTGACACATGTCATGGTAGCATTAAGGACAGATAAAAGCAGACATGAGGACATTGCAAAGTGTTGAACTTTGAATTCACTATTTGAAATGAAACTAATTGGTTATTCAAGCTAATGAACGCCCAACAACTGATTAAAACCAACCCAATAATCTGCTCTAACAACTTAGCTAAATTACTAATGAAACAAGCCGAGATTGGATTGGCTTAACTTTTCTTTCCATCCGCATCAAATAATAATTTTTGGATAATATATAGATTGTTCATCGAATATCGGAAGCTGCAGGAATATTTCCAACCCCCCCCCCCCTCCACACCCCTTCTATTTCTTAGAATAGGGAAGTACTGCAAGGCGCTGCTAGATAATTCAGTTGGATTCTTCGAAAGAACACCAGGCGGATAACCAAATGGTCAATTTTATTTCATATACCTCAGGACCCTTGAACATGTATCTTGAGGAATAAACAAAAGTATTGGACAATATACACATTGAATATATAGCCTTAACAAAAATGTTATGCTAACCCTTTTAAATCGTCAATTAGGCACCTACATAAGGTCATAATTTCTAAAGGAAGGGCCGCAAACCCCTTCGTCTTTATGTCTTTATGTTCTGCGCCATCCACTGGTGTTTATCTATTTGTGCAGTTTTCTGGCAAAGCTCAATTTCTTCTACCTTTTGTCCAAAAGCTATCCAGCTACCCGGTTGTACTAAACCAACAATAGCCGAGAACAATAAAGTACAATAACATCTACCTTTTGTCCTGTTCAGCTATCCCCGGTTGTACTTAACCAACAATAGCCGAGAACTATAAAGTACAATAACTTCTACCTTTTGTCCAAAAGCTATCCAGCTATCCGGTTGTACTTAACCAACAATAGCCGAGAACAATAAAGTGTTCAGTCCCACTGGAGCTTCTTATTTGCATATTTCATAAAAACAAAGAAATTACCGAATATCATAAAAGTATGGTAGGTCAAAAGTGCCATCATTCTTCGTTCGAAAAATCGTATTGTGGCAATACTGCAACGAACTTGAAATAGTTTTTGTTCTATCGTATCTGGTGGTGAAAGAAAACTTAAGTTGTTAATACAACCAGTCGCTTTCGCTTTAAATGACCGAACAATTTGGAAGGCAAATCCGTGCACCTTCTTTATCCGTAAGTTTGGAGCTTTGTAATGCGCGGTAATATTGAACACATATGTGCGACATCTTGGAAAATAATATATCGATATTTTTGGTCAATCTTTTATCATAACATTAAAAATCTGCTAAAAGAGCATTAAAAGCGACGAACTTGTTCAGAGAAGAAAATTGCACTATATACTAGCATGAATATTTGACATCAAACTAATGAAACGTATCGATATAGTTGCGTAATCATGTAATCAAAACCTTTCTGTAATTCATGAAAACCTGACTTTCGAATCAATTTTTCGTACAAACGTACAGGTAATGTGATTCCTATGTACAAGGCAATGTTAAATCTCATTAAGAACTTCACTACTACATCCTGTTCAGTTCCAATTAAGTCGTCTGGTTAAATGATCTACTCCACGACGCAGCCAATATTACAGAATGTTACGTATCGACTTCATAATATATACGTCCTTAACCTGTCAAAGTAAAATTGGGTGAAATATCGATTCAACTATAAATCTATTCTGTTAACCTCCTTTAAAAATACGGAAATATCCCACAGAAAAAAAAATAATAGATGGTTTATGGTGAATATAAGTTTGGTTCGTGAAAGATATATTGAAAGGAAGGTTTGCTTTGAGGACTGTACCTTATGGGGTCATTGGCTCTAAAAGTTATAGTCGGACTGGCAATTGTATTCGTTTCGTTTTTCCTTGATAGAATTGATCAAGTGACCAACATAAACGGGTCTATATATTTGCCTTTATTAATTAGTTCTAGCGACATGTACGTCACATTTCTACTACGTGTGACAGTAATGAGACTAGCGAACAAGCGAGAGAGAAAGACTATATCCCTTTCATCACTTCTCCATCACGCGATCAAGTTTTCTTGGCCGAGACCAATCGATGTTAAAAAATAAAATAAGTTGAATTGAGTACCCTTGTCCTTTCACCTCTACAAAACCGACTTGCAGTATCCGACTTTACCAACATTAGTATATACGCAGGTTGGCTATGTCCCCAAATATTTTTCTGCCACTCTCTCCTTGAATGGTCAATCTTGTTTTTGGGTTTGGAAAATAGGTTTTGTCTACCCTTCTAGAGAACCCCCACCCCCACCTCACCCCACCCACCTCCTCAAAAAGGTAGCCACGCCTGTGATTAACGGAGGCAGGGATTTATTTGTTGTCATTGTGATTATTTCAGAGAGGTTTATGATAGGTGAGATACTGGCAAACCAACGTCTATATCGTGCACTTTGGTCATATATTTTCCCTACATACCCTATTGTCTCGTCTCATCACATTTTAATTACTTTACTTTGTTTTGTTTATTATAATAGAACATAATTTACGCCTCGTAAGAAAACTTTGTTTCTCTCCCGTTTCAATTTTTTTTATTTTTTTATATCTTGCTTGAATTGTATTGACTTGAAAATATTCGTCGTAAAGTTATAAACGTTGCTTCTACTTTTGTAAGTGTGTCATGCTAAGCTAATGTCTGTCATGCGAAGAGTTTTATAAAAGCTTTTGACTTTATTAGTCCAACTCTTACATTTAGCTCAAAGTTTCCATCCAAACACTGCAAACCTTGTTATTACTTGCTTTCGGGGATGATTGTAAACATCTTAATACATTTTACCTTCAATTCTTTCCGCTTTTTTTCTTGCTTTCTTTCTATTTCTTTGGTAAGACTGTACTTCTCAAGTTGGAAACACCCGATAGCTGAGAATGCAAAAATATGTGAAATACGCTATTGATGCACTTAACGCACGACAGAAACGGTATTAGTAGTCGCGTGCTGGAGTACATCAATTCCATTTAAATGAACAAAAATAAAAAAGAGCAAGGCGAAAAAAAGAGCTTCGATTCGGTAAACGCCAAAAAAAAAAAAGGGAAAAAAAAGAAGGGATTGTCTCTAAATGGGTCATGTGACATAAGCATACGAAAGGAAAAATTTGCATTAATTTGGGTGTCACCTAATTTCTAACAAACTCATCAGGATGAAAAAAGGTCCTTAAACTTTCTTATTATCAAAAACCGTATACAGTTGGCGCTTGCGGTCTCTCTTCCGCTTATACACGATCACATTAACTGAGTTAATATTCACGTTGCATTGCAGCGAAATCGCGTACTTCACTATGTACAGATGAATTTGAACGTAAATACGCGACGGCGGCGTCCATATAACACTCACTCCATGCTATAGCTAATTCCACCTCCGAAAGCTCGGAATTCTTTCATATAAGAGGTATCGCCACACTGCAGCCAGATCTAACTCATAGTAGTCGGAAGGATGGAACTTTCGGACTAAACATCGGCCGGCCTTCATCTCTGTTATTTATGAAAGGATTATTTCACGTGGGCAGATAATTTTTCAGGAAAAGGCAAAAAGTAAAAGAAGAAAAAGGACAACTCGCCCTAGATTTTTACTCTTCTATCTTTTTTTGTTGTCTTCTCTCTCTTTTTGGTTTTGTGGATTTATCTGATAATTAAGGAAATGACGAAATTTGTGGATACAGCGATGACATTTATTATCTATACGTGTAATGGTAATGCCTCGAGATTGACTAGTAGCGGCAACAGGAAACACAATTATTGATTTGTTCCCCTTTTTGTATTATATATGATTGGCAAAGTCACACCGCCTCGGGACTGCTATATTTCTTCTCCTTCTTCTCCTTCTCCTTCTCCTTCTTCTTCTTTGGTATAAAAACGCAATTTTCATTCCACTTACAAATACATTGATGAAGAAAAGGTAAATATCGAGCGAGGCGTTCTCGGATTGGAACCAACACCTGCTTTCAGACAGTTAAAATAATTTACGTATATCCCGCCGCATGGATAAAAATATTACGTGGAGACCAAAAAAAAATATATATAAAAAAAAGTTGGAAGAACAGCTTTGTTGAGGAACGCCAAATCAAACCATAGTTGAAGACAACACTGAGAGGAACTGGGATCACTTTATTGTGAAACGATAAAAGCTGGTACATACCTTCCTATAGACAGTGGCAAAAAACGTATTTCTGTTTTGAAAGATGGACTTGTTTCTTGATGCTTGGTAATAGAAGAAAAAGAATCCCGTGAGACTTATGTTTAATTAATATCTGCTCTAAATCTGTACTTTTTCTTCAGATTTTTGTTATTGTCTGTCAGCATTGATTCTCTGAAGATCTTATCATCATCATCATTAAATATTCATAAACCCCGTTCCTTCCTTCTGGCGGTGCTTACCTACAACCTTTTGTTTTTGTGAGTCAGCGGTATATTATCTGAAGCAAAAGCCAACCTCCCCCTCAATAAAAGAAGAGGAAAATTCTAACGGAAAGTACTTTTTCTTCTTAAAGTGGAATAAAGAGAAATGTGACGTAAAGAAATACAAAACGGAGGAATTAGTAAACAAAACAACAACAAAGAAGTAAACATCTGACTTTGTAGTGTAAAATACTAATGAGGTTTTTATATAGATGACTCTGGTTCTGATTCACTTCACGCTGCAAGGACGATATCTTTCTTCGCAGTTGTGGCAGTAGCATGTATCTGATACTCTGTGACTGGTAACTGACATTTGCGTTGTTATTATTATTAGTATGTTGAAGGAATACGATACACGCTGTAGAGTTTGTTGGCACCCGTAGCTTTACTTTATCTTTCCGGTTACATGATACGGCCAACGGATCTCCACGGAAAACAAGAGTGATGTGACTTGAGATATGATTATAGGTTTATCTTTTGGCCTCCAATGGCAGGACGATGCCACAGCTGTGATGTTTAGATGAACGACAAACGGATAGTCAGTGAAATCGAGAGGATGGTTTTTACCAAAATAGATGCCTTCGTGACATTGCTATAACATTCTTCTTGTTCTTCTTCCTCTGTGGACTTGAAATCCACTTTTGACACCTTTTTTGTTTTTCGATAATTTTCGGGTCATAACAGTATTTGGATTCATAGCAAATAAGAACTCGTTCAAGCTGGCAGAGGTAATCATTTTTAATGTGTCAAATATCATTACGCGTTCTATCGAAAGGTAAAAAAGCTGTTTATAAACAAGGATTCGTCTAATTCGGATGAATTTCTGGGAGTGACGTGTTTACCGACGGATAACAACTTATGATATTTGTGTTAAATGAAAGTAAAAACACTAAACGCAAATCTTGACTGTATAGTGCATCTGACTTAGACAAGCATACAAAGGTTATCATTGTGTCTGCCAGTTGTATAGTATTGATGTGATCTGCAACGAAGGTAAAACGTATAGCTTACAACGGAGTATTCATCTTACCCAGATGAATCTACGGAATACCGTGCTCAAGAAGAATATAACAAGGAACAAATTGTGGAATAAACAATTACTTTGCGCAACGAATTGGTAATGATTCTGATTATTGTTTACATCAAACAATACAAAAACTTGCAGAAAATTTAGACCGATGTCAATAAAACAATCATATGTTTAATAATTAAAGGAATTTTAAGTTCTACTTTTCATCGCCTTTCACTACAATATGTGTTGATTCACCCATGTGTGATGCAGTTCCTAATGAACATAATTCCCTGCGGAACATAATTTTAAGCCTCGATCCAGATATTGATGAGTTACATTCTAATCATGGAATCTGCCATGGGTTACATATCAGGGAGTAGTACCCCGACATACCCACAAGGAAATATGGAAACAACAGAGGTTTTTAAGTTACAACAAACCAATCTCAGTGCATTCGAGACCATCATTATAGCCCTGGCGTTATCTATCGTTCTATTGACTTCCATTTTTGGGAATATATTAGTCTGTGTTGCTGTAGCAACGGAGGATCGTTTACGGAAAGTTGGAAATTACTTTTTGGTTTCTTTAGCGATGGCAGATCTTCTGGTCTCAATTCTAGTGATGAGTTTTGCGACCGTTAACGATCTATTAGGTCATTGGATCTTTAATAGGCATTTTTGTACGATATGGATTTCGTTTGATATCATGTTTAGTACTGCATCTATCTTAAATATATGCGCTATTAGTGTCGATCGATATATGCACATTAAACTACCGTTTAAGTATTATACGTGGATGAATACTAAAACCGTGGTCGCTATGATAACGTTGGTGTGGATTCTCTCTGCGCTGATCTCATTTCTGCCAATTAACTTGGGCTGGCATAATGATTATTCGATAGAAGTTACTGAAATGCCGACATATCTCGTTCCCCTGGCAACACATTATCCTGGTGACTCTCAAGAGTATGTCGAAGTAGACCGTACGTTATCTAAAGATAATACCGCACGGTCCTTATTTATCGCAGCTGTATCGGGTAGCAACGTGCGTAGCCATACCAGTCAGTTCAATGATGGTGTCACGAGGGTCATTAGCAACGGGCATGACACTACACCGTCGCCGGTTCCACCGACGGACTCCCCGCCAGGTGAAATCTTCTTTTGTACAATGAAACTCAACGCAACATACGCCGTAGTCTCTTCATTAGTTAGTTTCTTCATCCCCTGTGTAATCATGTTAACTATTTATGCGCTGATCTTTTCCGCCGTCCGAACGCGAACAAGAAACGCCCGACGGGGTCGGCTGACGATAAAGACAGCTTCTGGGGCTAAGAAAACAGCTCCCGTCTCGGAGTCTGCCTACCACATAGCAAACCAACAAGCCTTATCCGACCGTAAAGCCGCCATCACTTTAGGTATCATCATGGGGGTTTTCCTAGCCTGTTGGCTTCCTTTCTTCATATATAATATCATCTTACCAATTTTCCCAAGTTGCCCTTTTATTCCGGCCCTTTATCAAACGTTGACTTGGTTAGGGTATCTTAATAGTTGTCTGAACCCTCTGATATACAGTATTTTCAATCATGACTTCCGCGAAGCATTTAAGCGAATTCTATTTCGGAGATTGTTATGTCGAAGTCCTCGATCAAGGCCAATTTATAAACATTCAAAATCGATGCAATCTCTTAACGGACGGACGTCTCGATACAACACCCTTAATGGACGAAAACATTACTCCGGAGCAAATCTCGTTGAATTTTACAGCAACAGTTCAACGGATACTGTAAAGGAAAAGGTTACACCCACTTAAAAAAAAATGGATTATTGATTATTAACAATTACTTCCCCCCTCCACTTAACAGAAATATTTTGCTAGATATTTTTTTTTAATAACATCGTGCTTGGTTTACTTTAATCTTAATATTAACAAATATGACATTATAATGTTTAGTGCTGAGTACAACAGAATTGCAATACGAGTAGAACAGCATGATTATGAGTACAGGTAGAATGAGTACCAGTTTTGAGTACCAGTGCAATCTTGCATTAGTATCAAAATAGTTTAAAGAATACAGCCGAGTACGAAAATGAGTAAAAATCCGTGAGGGCGAGTACCATTTTAAGTACACATAACTATATCCTAGAATACTAATACCAATGAGGACTCACGATATGTTTACGATGAGTAAAAAATAGGTCGAACTTGTTGTGAATTTAATTGAATTACATTTTAAAATAATGGGTCATATTTCTTGGAAACATCACCCAAAACAATTCCCAAAATCTTAACAAAGGCACACGCAACATTTAAATTCATAGAAACAGATATCTGGTTTTCAAATGTAAAAAACTTGTTTCAATTTGTGCAACAAGCTGTATAATCCTGTACTCACACATGTGCATGGTATATTCGGAATTGCTCTGGGTTACATTCAGTACAATGTTTTGTGTTTGATCAAACAATTTTACCAGAGATAAGAAGCCATTTTGTTTTTTACATATAAAGAACAGTAAAAGTATCAACTCAACTAAAGTGACGTATTTTTATTTTACTATTGATTTTTTATTAATTTATTAATTGATTGCTATTGCTTTTAACTTGCCAATTGAGTTACTTTTATATATCTGTATGGTCATTGTGTGTAGCAAATGTCGAAATATAGATATATATTTTTAAGTCATTTTCAGTTAAAATAGAGCATTTGTTCTGATAGATGTAAATGCACAGATATCGACGATAGTCCAAACTTATGTCTTCCCCATTGTCAAAATATTAATCTTAATTTCATTTTATAGTTTAATATTTAGTCAAAACAACTTAAAGTCAGAGAATAATGAGTTAAAGGGATATTTCCGTGGAAGACAATGTAACAATTATCTTAATGAGAAAAAAATGTTCCACACTGTTATTTGAAAACCACATCTCAATAGTTTTGTTTTACCTAACTCGAGATGTGGTTGATGGAATGTGATTGTTTTTTTTTCTCCCGGAAGTTGATCACTATGGTTGGTCTGTGACGTCGCCATTGCGGATGTTCTTCAAAAGTTCCACTTACCTAAGATAATTTTCTTGTTAATTTACTCTTGAAGTGGGATACTTTTGGAATATTTTATGTAGATGTCAATGTTCTCTGAATTTAGAATTCTGACAAAATGCAACATTTTTGTGGAAATATTATTTCATCTGTGAAAGATTGAGTCAGATACTATAATTAAATAACAAATTCAGCTGAACTGCTGTGGTGACATTTACGTTAGTGTTGCCAGATGCACGGTCACAAAATATCACCAAATTTGACCCCCCAAAAAATTGTAATTCGTTAACAACACATGTGGTGTTATCCTTAAGTTGCACCTGAATATCCCATTAATAGATATATTGGTTAAAAATGTAAACATGAAAAAGTCGTTTTTACTTCTTAAAGTTGCATATTCAAAAGTCAGACATTTCTCTATCGTTCATAATGAAACACTACAGAATTGTATGACTATGTTTTTATGCTATTACTATTGTAAATATAGTCATCGCCGCAAAACATTAAAGAGCATACATTTCACTTCAGTCAAGACTAATGTAAAGTCTTGTATAATTTTGCTTCAAAATGATTTCAATCATATTTTCATCAATATCTGAGATTTATGAAGACTCCACTATGTTTCGGAAATTGCTCATAAAATAATCATCCAGTTAACATGTTTGTAAGACAGTACAACATGTAGCACGAGAGCAATCAGCTTACATTTCAAATCGTATGATACTACTATATCTTATGCATATGCATATGTATAATAGAATTATCTGTATCTCTAATACTACTATAATCTTATGCATATGCATATGCATAATTGAGGTATTAGTATCTCTAATACTATACTATAATCGTATGAATATGCATGTGCATAATTGAGGTATCTGTATCTCTAATACTATACTATACTATAATCTTATGCATATGCATGTGTATAATAGAAGTATCTGTATCTCTGATACTATAATCTTATGCATATGCATGTGTATAATGGAGATATCTGTATCTCTAATACTAAACTATAATCTTATGCATATGCATGTGTATAATTGAGGTATCTGTATCTCTAATACTACACTATAATCTTATGCATATGCATGTGTATAATGGAGGTATCTGTATCTCTAATACTACACTTTAATCTTATGCATATGCGTGTGCATAATTGAGGTATCTGTATCTCTATTACTATACTATAATCTTATGCATATACATGTTATAATTGAGGTATCTGTATCTCTAATACTATACTATAATCTTATGCATATACATGTGTATAATTGAAGTATCTATATCTCTAATACTATACTATAATCTTATGCATATGCATGTGTATGGTGGAGGTATCTGTATCTCTAAACAACAAGAAGAACTTGCTATAAATAATCTTCATTCAAAAAATTAGAAAATTATTTTTTAGAGTTTCATTTAATTCTTGCGTCTCAAATCAGCTCTGGTTTTGTTTTTCATGGGAGGGGAGGAGAGGAGAGGAGAGGAGAGGGGAGGATGAGGGGGGGGGGGGTTCAGAAATATTATCCAACCTAGAGATTATTTCTCTAACTAAGATTTCAATATATCACACTAGGTCACCGTCCTACATTTGTAAATTTTTTCCATGAAATAAAAGTCGATGATAAAGTAAAGTGTATAATTCGATTCTATTCTCAACATTTTTGTGGCATGGAAATTGGTTTCATATCAGAGTATATCATCAAATGTGGTAAGACAATCAGTTGAAAAACGAATGTTTGTAATTTTAAAAATTCTTACAAAAAAAGGCTGAGCGGTCTGCACGACTTGGTCAGGTAAAATTGTTTACTAACATGTCGTGAACGGAATATCCATGTGACACACAACAAGTCTAGAAGCTTTATAAAGAATACTAAGGCATTCTACACGTCTAATATACTAAATAATCTCATCTCAATATCTTGTTTTTAACTCTAATTATCAGTATTTTTTCAAGTTATTCATTTTTCAGCCAGATAACTTCTCGATCACTTTAGAATATGCATTTGACTTATATTGAAGCGTAGGCCTATATCAAACTTATTTAAAGCTGTTGTAATTTAATATGTGAAATGAAATGTGACCTGATTAAAATGATACTTTAGAAAGTTACCGTACTAAATATTTGGTTCCACATGCGTCATCGTTAGCTAGTATGTCCAATAAAATTTACAACATATATATATATGAATTACATATATATGAATACACCTTATTAGGACTCATTTGTAAGTGTATGTTAGTTCACTTTCTATGTACAATTAAATGTCCTCAATTACAGAAGTCAATTATTACACCATATATGAAATTACAGTAAGTCGTCGAAATACAACGATCGTCTCGAAACACTCAACAATTAAGATCAAAATGTTCCATGGAATATCACATTTTTTAATTGATACAATGAAATGTGACACAATATTTGATTCCAAAACACGTCATAGTTATATTGTATGTCATTAGACGTTAAACAAAAGTGGTATGACTCACTCGTTTAAGTGCAGCAGATATCTTAAACTCGCCTTTTATTATGTACATGTAATGAATGCCATTTACTTGAGGGATTTAAAACCTCCTTTTTAAGAAATTATCCGAATGACTTTATCTAATTCTCATTTCATATGTTTTAAGTAGCATCGTATATACGATATTGCCCTAAAGCAATTGAAAATTGAGAACCATAAAGATACCACAAACATGAGCAAACATTTCTCTCAAATTTTGTATGAAATGACAGGATTGGATAGCTTGGCAGCTTGTTAGTGTCAATACATGCGTGCGTGAATCTTAAAATAGTACACACGCAATCACGTATTACAATTGTGAAATTAAGAAACAAATCAAGAGTACATTTTCAGTGCATAAATATATCTTTTCTTTCTTTCTTTCCTTGCATTTTGTTTTGTGGGCCTAATGCATGGAAGAATGATCTTCAAAGTTAAGTGTTCAGCAGATGCTGATATGGACAAGCTATACAATTTGCCTTCATATTGAACTTCATGAGAACACATGCATACTACACAGATTCTTAAATCTGATGACAAAAATAATAAGAAGGAGAATAAGACACTTTCCGCAAGGGAATTATAATCTTATCATCTCAAATCACATATTTTTACGATGAATTTAAACTTTTTTAAGCACAGCTGGTGGTTTATTAATTGATCGATTTTTTGATACTCTTTTGGTTAAAACGAATGTCAAGAAAGAACAATGTTAGTGAACTTATTCAACGCAATATTCATTTCGAATTGTCATTGAGTAAGGCTTATTATATAGTTCATATATTTGTTGCAACCTTGTCACAAACCTTCAAGGTAAATTTGTTTAATGTTGATTTTGAAAAATGCTGATATTTTTTTTAAAGGTTTTAAGCATCGGTATTAATGTAAACTGTAAGATTATGCAATATTCATATTATGTTCGCGACGAGATTGATTACAATAGAAACACAACCAATTTTAAGCTGTTAATCACGTTTTCAAGTTTTGAAATATTCCACTCTTTTAACGCTTGACTTTTAATCTGTTAATTTTATCAGTGATCCATTCAAATTTTGTTTGCGTCCAATGTAACAATCATTCATTACTCGCTAAAATAAAGGAAGTGTCTTGATATTTAAGGTTGACATGCTGTCAAAATACTAAAGATGTGGAATATAATATAATATA
>JAIPMN010007249.1:0-28644 GCA_020650975.1 Apostichopus californicus
ATATTTGGATTGCTTTGAGTTCTCCAACGTTTTGCTGCTTCCTCTGGTCTCAGGTTGGACAGGTATATTCACTGTAGAGAAAAAGTGTAAGTTTATCAATATAAATGGAAAACACAGTAAACGTCTCTTTGAAACAAACGATTCTTTCGTTGTTTTTCGGTATGTTTATATTTTGTCTCTTTCCTTTTTTTCAAACTGTTTCCTATATACTGTAACAAGATCTCGGTTACAAACCATTGTCATTAACTTTCTTGGCAACATGTTTACCGGACTGCAATCTATCTAGTCTTCTCTGAATGGTTCAATTTAAAAGCACCACAATATTGACCACTGTCTATTTCATTAATACGATTTACTAATTGTTTCGGTTACAAATTTCCGCTTTGTCAAGATCCCCTTTAACAATAATTGTACGGTATCAGACTGGAACAAAGCCAGTCTTCTCTAAACATTTGTCGACATCAAATACAATTGTCCTACCAAAAATAGGATTCACCAAACCAACTCAACTCCCATCCCATATCCCCAATGCTTTGCCTCCCTCCTTCCAATACCCAGCCAAAGCACTGGCTTTTTCTCCACTATATTTACAGTAAGAACAATAATGGCTGATTACACACTGTAACAAGATTAATCTTTTGCTCGATTACAAACCTATGTCATTATCTTTCTTGGCAACATGTTTACCGGACTGTAACATATCCAGTCTTTTCTGAAAGGACATCGGCATCGCCGAGACTTTCTCGTGATCAACGTTTCCGAGATCTTCATTTCCGTGATCTAATGTACGAAACATGAATGTTTCCTAAAAACAATGATCGTCAAACACAGCGAAAGAAAAGCGTTGGTAAAAATATTGATAGGAAAAGAAAGCACTTGACTCTTAAAACAGAGTAATCATTCTGGAAGAAGTAATACAAATTTTCATTAAATGATAAGGATAAAGTTAATCATCATTTCAATTTAATATAAAAGCACCACAGTTTTGATTACTGTCATTTTCATTAATACATTTTACGAATTTGTTTCGGTTACATATTTCCGTATTGTCAAGATCCCCGGTTAACAATAATTGTACGATATCAGACCGGAACACAGTCAGTCTTCTCTAAGCATATGTCGAAATCAAATAGAAAATGTACTACCAAAAATGGGATTCTCCAAACCCAACCCCCCCCCCCCCACCACCCCTTATCCCCAATTGTCAGCCTCCCTCTTTTCAATACCCAGCCAAAGCACTGGCTGTTTCTCCACTATATTTACAGTAAGAACAATTACTGTATATTACATACTGTTACAATATTAATCTTTTGCTCGGATACAAACCTTTGTCATTATCTTTCTTGGCAACATGTTCACTGGACTGCAACATATCCAGTCTTCTCTGAAAGGACATCGGCACCTTCGAGACGTTCTCTTGATTAACTTTTCCGAGATCTTCATTTCCGTGATCTAATGAACGAAAAATGAATGTTCGTAGAAACAAGGATCGTCAATTACAACGAAAGTAAAGCGTTGGTAAAAATATTGGAGGTAAACGAAGTACAATGTTCATGTATATCACTTGACTCTCCAAACAGAGTAATCATTCCAGAAGAAGTAATACAGATTCTTATAAATTAATAAGGATAAAGTTAATAATCATTTAAGTTCAATTTAAAAGCACCACAATTTTGACCGCGATCAATTTCATTCATACGATTTACGGATTTGTGTCGGCTACAAATTTCCGTTTTGTCAAGATCACCGGTTAACAATTATTGTACGGTATCAGACCGGAACACAGTCAGTCTTCTCTAAGCATATGTCGACATCAAATAGAAAATGTACTACCAAAATGGGATTCTCCAAACCCAAGCCCCCCCTCCCTTATCCTCAATTCTAAGCCCCCTTCTTTTCAATACCCAGTCAAAGCACTGGCTGTTTCTCTACTATATTTACAGTAAGAACAATAACTGTATATTACAGACTGTAACAATATTAATCTTTTGCTCGGTTACAAACCTTTGTCATTAACTTTCTTGGCAACATGTTTACCGGACTGTAACATATTCAGTCTTCTCTGAAATGACATCGGCATCGTCGAGACGTTCTCTTGATCAACGTTTCCGAGATCTTCATTTCCGTGATCTAATGAACGAAAAATGAATGTTCGTAGAAACAAGGATCGTCAAATACAACGAAAGGAAAGCGTTGGTAAAAATATTGGTGGTAAACGAAGTACAATGTTCATGTATATCACTTGACTCTCCAAACAGAGTAATCATCCTAAGAAGAAGTTATACAGATTCTTATAATTTAATAAGGATAAAGTTAATCTTTATTTCGGTTCAAATTTAAAGCACCACAATTTTGACCTGTGTCAATTTCGTTAATACGATATATTTATTTGTTTCGGTTACAAATTTCCGTTTTGTCAAGATCCCCGGTTGTCAATATTTGTACGGTATAAGATCATAACACATCCAGTCTTTTCTAAAAATTTGTCGACATCAAATAAACTTGTCCTATCTTAAATGGAACTCACCAAACCCACCCACCCCTCTTATCTCCAATTCTTAGCCTCCCTCTTTCCAATATCCGGCTAAAGCACTGGCTGTTTCTCCACTATATTTACAGGAAAAACAATAACTGTTTATTACAAACTGTAACAAGATTAATCTTTTGCTCGGTTTCAAACCTTTGTCATCATCTTTCTTGGCAACCTTTTTACTGGACTGTAACATTTTCTGTCTTCTCTGAAAGGACATTGGCACCGTCGAGACGTTATCTTTACCAACGTTTTGTCCGAGATCTGTATTTCTGTGATCTTATGAACGAAAAATGAATGTTTCTTAGTAACAAGGATCATCAAATACAACGAAAGGAAAGGGTTGGTAAAAAATATTGGAAGGAAACGGAATACAATGTTCATGTATATCACTTGACTCTCCAAACAGAGCAATCGTTCTGGAAGAAGTAATTCATCTTCTCATTTATTGATAAGAATAAAGTTAATCAACATTTCAGTTCAATTAAAAAGCACAACGATTTTGACCACTGTCAATTTAATTAACACGATTTACGGATTTGTGTCGATTACAAATTTCCGTTTTGTCAAGATCCCGGTTGACAATAATTGTACGGTATCAGACCGGAACGCAGCCAGTCTCCTCTTAAAATTTGATGATATCAAATACAGTTGTCCTCCCAAAAATGGGAATTACAAAACCCACTACCTTCAACCCCCCCCCCCCCCCATCGTCAATGCTCATCCTCCCTCCTTCCAATACCCAGCCAAATCACTGGTTGTTTCTCCACAACATTTACAGTTAGAACAAAAACTGTTTAATACAAATTGCAACAAGATTAATAATCTTTTGCTCAGTTTCAAACCTTTGTCATTATCTTTCTTTGCAAAATGTTTACCGGACTGCAATCTATCTAGTCTTCTCTGAAAGGACTTTGGTATCGTCGAGACGTTCTCTTGACCAACGTCGTGTACGAAATCTGCATTTCCGTGATCTAATGAACGAAAAAGAAATGTTTCTTAGAAATAAGGATCATCAAACACAACGAAAGAAAAGCGTTAGTAACAAATGATCAAAGAAGCGAAATACAATGTTCATATATGTCACTTGACTCTTAAATCAGAGTAATCATTCTGAAAGAAGTAATACATACTCTCATTAACTGATAAGCATAAAGTTATTCATCATTTCAGTTCAATTAAAAAAGCACCACAAATTTGTCTACTATCAATTTCATTAATACATTTTGCTGATTTGTTTAAATTCCGTTTTGCCAAGATCCCGGTTGACAATAATTGTACGGGATCAGACCGGAATACAGCCAGTCTTCTCTTAACATTTGACGATATCAAATACAATTGTCCTCCCTTAAATGGAACTCATCAAACCAACTACCAGCAACAACACCCCCCCCCCCGCACCATCCCCAATTGTCAGCCTCCCTCCTTCGAATACCCAGCCAAAGCACTGGTTGTTCCTCCATCACATTTACATTTAGAAATATAACTGTTTATTACCTATTGTAACAAGATTGATCTTCCAAAGCACTGGCTGCTCCTCCACCACATTTACAGTAAGAACAATACCTGTTTATAACATATTGTAACAAGATTAATCTTTTGCTCTGTTAAAAAAACTTTGCCTTTATCTTTCTTTGCAAAATGTTTACCGGACTGCAATCTACCATGTCTTCTCTGAAAGGACTTTGGTATCGTCGAGACGTTCTTTTGAGCAACGTCGTGTACGAGATCTGCATTTCCGTGATCTAATGAACGAAAAAGAAATGTTTCTTAGAAATAAGGATCGTCAAACACAACGAAAGAAAAGCGTTAGTAACAAATGATATAAAGAAGCGAAATACAATGTTCATATATGTCACTTGACTCTTAAAACAGAGTAATCATTCTGAAAGAAGTAATACATATTCTCATCAATTTATAAGCATAAAGTTAATCATCTTTTCAGTTCAATTTAAAAACACCACAATTTTGACCACTGTCATTTTCATTAATCCGTTTTACGAATTTGTTTCGGTTACAAATTTCCGTATTGTCAAGATCCCCGGTTAACAATAATTGTTTGATATCAAACCGGAACACAGTCAGTCTTCTCTAAGCATATGTCGAAATCAAATAGAAAATGTACTACCAAAAATGGGATTCTCCAAACCCAACCCAACCCCCCTCCCCTTTATCCCCAATTCTCAGCTTCCCTCTTTCCAATATCTGGCCAAAGCACTGGCTGTTTCTCCACTATATTTACATGAAGAACAATAACTGTTTATTACAAACTGTAACAAGATTAATTTTTTGCTCGGTTACAAACCTTTGTCATCATCTTTCTTGGCAACATGTTCACTGGACTGTAACATATTCTGTCTTCTCTGAAAGGACATCGGCACCGTCGAGACGTTATCTTTACCAACATTTTGTCCGAGATCTGCATTTCCGTGATCTTATGAACGAAAATTAATGTTTCTTGGTAACAAGGATCATTAAATACAACGAAAGGAAAGGGTTGGTAAAAATATTGGAAGGAAATGAAATACAATGTTCATGTATATCACACTTGACTCTCCAAACGGAACAATCGTTCTGGAAGAAGTAATTCATATTCTCATTTATTGATAAGAATAAAGTTAATCAGCATTTCAGTTCAATTAAAAAGCACCACGATTTTGACCACTTTCAATTTAATTAACACGATTTACGGATTTGTGTCGGTTACAAATTTCTGTTTTGTCAAGATCCCGGTTGACAATAATTGTACGGTATCAGACCTATCACCAATTCTCAGACCCCCCTCGTTAATACACAGCCAAAGCACTGGCTGTTTCTCCACTATATTCACAGTAAAAATAAATGTTTATTTCATATTGTAACAAGTTTAATCTTTTGCTCGGTTACAAACCTTTGTCATTATCTTTCTTGGCAACATGTTTACTGGACTGTAACATATCCAGTCTTTTCTGGAATGACATCGGCATCGTCGAGACGTTCTCTTGATCAACGTTTCCGAGATCTTCATCTCCGTGATCTAATGAATGAAAAATGATTATTTCTTAGAAACAAGGATCATCAAGCACAACGAAAGAAAATCGTTGAAAAAATTATATATAAGCAAACGAAATACAATGTTCATGTATATCACTTGACTCTCTAAACAGAGTAATCATTCTAAGAAGAAGTAGTACAGATTCTCATAAATTAATAAGGATAAAGTTAATCATTATTTCGATTCAATTTTAAAGCACAACAATTTTGACCAGTGTCAATTTCATTCATACGATTTACTAATTTGTTTCGGCTACAAATTTCCGTTTTGTCAAGATCCCCGGTTGACAATATTTGTACGGTATATGACCAGAACACAGTCAGTCTTCTCTAAACATTTGTCGACATAAAAAACAATTGTCCTCACTAAAATGGAATTTACCAAACCCACCCCCCTATCCTCAATTGTCAGCCTCCCTCTTTCTTTTGCTCGGTTACAAACCTTGGTCATTATCTTTCTTGGCAACATGTTTACCGGACTGTAACATATTCAGTCTTCTCTGAAAGGACATCGGCACCGTCGAGACGTTCTCTTGTTCAACGTTTATAAGTTCTTTATCTCCGTGATCTTATGGACGAAAATGAATGTTTCTTAGGAACAAGAATCATCAAATACAGCGAAAGTGAAGCGTTGCTAAATGAAATTGGAAGGGAACGAAATACAATGTTCATGTATATCACTTGACTCTCCAAACAGAGTCATCATTCTGGAAGAAGAAATACACATTCTCATGAATTAATAAATAAAAGTTAATCACCATTTAAGTTCAATTTAAAAGCACCACAATTTTGACCACGACCAATTTCATTTATACGATTTACGGATTTGTTTCGGTTACAAATTTCCGTTTTGTCAAGATTCCAGTTGACAATAATTGTACGGTATCAGACCGGACTAGAGCCAGTCTTCGCTTAACATTTGACGACATCAAATACAATTTTCGTCCCCAAAATGGGATCCACCAAACCAACTACCCTCAACCCCACCCCCCCCCTTATATCCAATTCTCAGCCTCCCTCCTTCCAACACCCAGCCAAGGCACTGGCTGTTTCTCCACTACATTTACAGTAAAAAATATTACTGTTTATTACCGATTGTAACAAGATTAATCTTTTTCTCGATTACAAACCTTTGTCGTTAACTTTCTTGGCAACATGTTTACCGGACTGCAACATACCCAGTCTTCTCTGAAATGACACTGGTATCGTCGAGACGTTCTCTTTACCAACGTCGTGTCCGAGATCTGCATTTACTTGATCTAATTGACGAAATATTAATGTTTCTTAGACACAAGCACCATCAAACACAACGAAAGAAAAGCGGTGGTAAAAATATTGGAATGAAACGAAATAAAATTTTCATCTAAAGCACTTGACTCTTCAAACAGAGTAATCATTCTTGAAGAAGTAATACATACTCTTATTAGTTAATAAGGATAAAGTTAATCATCATTTCAGTTCAATTTAAAAGCACCACAATTTGACTACTGTCAACTTCATTGGTACAATTTTCGGAATTGTTTCGGTTACAAATTTCCGTTTTGTCAAGGTCCCGGTTAACAATAACTGTACGGTATCAGACTGGAAGATCGATTTGTTTCTGTTACAATTTTCCGTTTTGTCAAGGTCCCGAATTTACAATTATTGCACGGTATCAGACCGGAACACAGCCAGTTGTCTCTAAACATGTGTCGACATCAAATACAATTGTCCTACTAAAAATGGGATTCACCAAACCCTCACCCCTACCCCCTATTACCAATTCTCAGCCCCTCTCCTTTTAATACCCAGCCAAAGCACTGGTTGTTTCTCTACTATATTTACAGTAAGAAAATAAATGTTTATTACATATTTGTAAAAAGTTTAATCTTTTGCTCGGTTACAAACCTTTGTCACTATCTTTCTTGGCAACATTTTTACCAGACTGGAACATATCCAGTCTATTCTGAAAGGACATCTGCATCGTCGAGACGTTCTCGTTACCAACGTCGTGTCCGAGATTTGCATTTCCGTGATCTAATGATAAGCAGAGTAATCATTTAAGTTGTAATACATAATTTTATGAAGTTAATCATCATTTCATTTCAGTTCCATTTAGCAGCATCACAAGTTTGACCATTGTCAAATTCATTGATACGATTTAACGATTGGTTTTGGTTGCAATTTTCCGTTTCTTCAAGATCCCGGTTGACAATAATTGTACAGTATTAGACCGAAACACAGCCAGTCTTCTCTAAACATGTGTTGTCATCAAATACAAGTATCGTACCAAATATTGGCTTCACCAAACCTACTCCAACCTCCCATTATCACATTTCCAGGCTCCCTCTTTAAAATTCCCACCCAAAGCACTGGCTGTTTCTAAACTACATTTACAGTAAGAACAATAACTGTTCATTACATACTGTATCAAGATTAATATTTTGCTAGGTTACAAACCTTTTTCATTATCTTTCTTTGCAACATGTTTACCGGACTGGAACATATCCAGTCTTCTTTGAAAAGAAAACGACATCGTCGAGACGTTCTCGTGATCAACGTCGTGTCCGAGATCTGTATTTACGTGATCTAATGAAAGAAAAAAGAATGTTTCTTAGTAACAACTATCATCAAACACAACGAAAGAAAAAAATAGTTAAAAAATGATATAAAGGTATGAAATGCAATGTTCATGTATATCATTTGAGTAATCATTTTTCAGAGATCACAGAGTAATCATTTTTGAAGAAGTTATACATACTTTAATTAGTTTACATGAATAAAGTCAATCATCATTTCATTTCTGTTCAATTTAAAAGCACCACAACTTTAACCACTATCAATTTCATTAATATGATCTACCGATTTGTTTCGGTTACAAATTTCCGTTTTGTAAAGATCCCGGTTAACAATAATTGTACGGTATCATAACAGAACACAGCCAGTCTTCTCTAAACATGTGTCGTTATCAAATACAAATGTCCTGACTAAAATGAGATTCACTGAACCCACTACCACTCCCCTCCACGAATTCCCACATCATCCTCTTTCCTCCTTCCATGTCCAGCCAAAGCCGTAACTGTATATAACATATTGTAACAAGATTAATTTTATTCCTTGGTTACAAACCTGTTTCATTATCTTTCTTGGCAATATTTTTACTTGACTGGAACATATCCAGTCTTTTCTGAAAGAACGACGACATCATCGAGACGTTCCCGTTATCAACGTCAAACTTGCCGAGATCTGCATCTCCTTAATCTAATGAACGGAAAGATAATACATATTTTAAATAATTTACATGAATAAAGTTAATCATCATTTCAGTTCAATTTAAAAAAGACCATAACCGCCATTTGAGCAAAATATCATAAATGGCCTTGGGTACAGTTACCCGCATATTTTGTTGTTTAACTGAATTATAAATTATTATTATTTAATATTATATAGTTGACATTGCTTTGGTGTCTGTTACTTGACAAGGTTCGTTTTCTAGACGTCGTTCTAGAAATTAGATTTTAACAATGTTTTTGTTGATGGCATATTGTAGCATTGGAGCGATCCGTCAAATTGAAAGAGTGAACCTGCGCTTAAAATAATGCACTCAAACGAAGTTGCTATAACCTATATTCTTCCAGTGATCCTTAACATCTATTAATAAGCACCGGTTTAAAATGGATGGCACTACACTTTGTTAAAATGTAGATAAATCAAATTAATGGTGATTCAACGTAAATTTCTGTCAAGTGAATTTTCACCTTGTTTCAAGTCAAATATGGTTACACAGTCAGCTTTGTATTCGGTGACCTACATGATATATTTTACCGAGGGATTCCTTTGGAAAAAGAGACCAACAGATTATTTGGAAAAGATCCATGCATACATTACAGCAAAATCTGATAAGTCTCTGCCCCCTCAACGTGTGTCTCGCCAAACATGTAGGTGTTTTAATATCTCCTACGATTTTGGTGTCCTGTAAATCAGAGAACTTCATTTCCAAAGAGCGATTAGGAATCATTAGAATTGAAGCATATTTCTCCCTTATATTTGTATTGTTATAGTTCTAAGTTACACAAGCAAACTTTGTTAAAATGATCCAGACTTACGTTAACGAATTAGGAAAGCAGCTACTTGTGTGGGTCATTAGGAACAAGTGGTATTTACACAAGTATAAGGCAAACGAGAATATAGCAACGAAATATAAAACATAAACGCACACGGAATCGAAAGTGATGATCGTAGACGTCTTTGAAACCATGCCCAAAGGATCTACTACAGAATACACTAATCATGTTAGGTTTTAACTCACATATAGTGCTCTGCATATTCTAAGATACATTTTACCAACAATTTCTCAGTTTGCAGATTTTGTATGAAGTACTGCTTGTAAGTTTGAAATCACTGATGCTTCGTTGATATTCTGACAGCCTAATTAATTAATCCATAACATGTTTATACATTCTGTAACACAAAATATATTCATCATGAGGCTCGTATGAAGCTCTACTACCACCAGCACACAAAACTGTGTTCTTTCTCTGTCACTCAATATAGTCAATCGGGACAGGCTCGATATCGTTCACTGTCGTTGCACATATTTAGTAAGATGGTTTGACCACATATTCTCTTGTGTTTTTATATGCTATTTACAATGTTGTATGGTTCGGGATGTGTTATTTTAAGCGCAAACAGCAGTTTAAGGCGGACTCATTTAGTCCGCTTTGCGTTGTTAGGACTTCTCCGACGCAGCAATATTTTCAGTTTAGAGGTAATCAAAATCCTTGTTGTGTGTCATGTGATATGTCAGCTGATACAGAAACTGCTCGGCTCGGCGTGATGTATATGCACAGACTGTGTGTACAGTATGTAACGTTTGTACGTGTTTACAATTCGTCTGCATAACGTACTACATAACAAGAGAACGATGGCTGAAAGTCTAACCAAATTTAAAGCCAACAGTTGGCAAACCGACGTCAAATTTTCTGAGATAATGAAGCAGTATTGAGGGTGGCAAATTTCCATCAATCGCCTGAGAAAATAGATCAGCTTCGCTGGAATTTGGTTATGATACTTGATAGTGAACTTTTAGGATACCATCTTGCCTGTTAACAAGATTCACCAACAGATCGACTATATAAGCTTAGAATGTGCTTCCATGATTCAATGTAAGAACGACGAAGGCACATCTATGCCTGTTACTAATACTCATTTTAGAGCATTACTGTGACAAGAAAGTATACATAACTTCCTCAAGTGACACGAATACCAACTATGAAAATTTAGGACAAGGCTTTTCAATACCATACTACCACTAGTTTGCCTAAGACTTGATTTACGTAGCACCCATGAAATATTGATCGACAGCTACTGTACACTGGTATCTGTTATTTTATGATACCATTAATTTTATGTTTTATTTGTCATGAAACAAAGAAATGAAATCAACACCGGTGTAGGTTTGATAGGCAGACTAACGTTAGGCCTATCGATATTCAATGTCGGCATAAAAGCCGAGGCATATGGTCTAGCCTCGAGTCTTGGATTAATTTTTAAAACAGGGCCTAACTAAGCCCAGAGCATGTCTCTAGGGCTGCTGGTAGTACTGGCACACACAAACAAATGTAGCGTGTAATGTAGCTTATATACATGCTACTAAGTATATACGCCTAGGCAATGCTACCGTATATAGTCTCTGATCCCTCCGTGAATTTTGTACACCTTACAAAGCGATTTGGCATTTGTAAGTTCCAGCTATTTAGCATCAGCATGGCACTCGATTGAGTAGCACCCAGTCTTATTACAACTATTTAAAAATTTGGAATAAAATGTTTTATATCAAAGCATCTTGCTTGTTTTATTAATAGTGATGCATGTATGGTGAGGCCTATTTGTAGGAAGGAAAATCATGTCAAGTAGGGTTGCATGTTTTCTCAAACCATTTGTAATGTGTGGGTTTGTAACTATGCCCTACCAAGCACATGGCTCCAGACTTACACTGAAACAAATGGAATATCAGATGGTTTATTAGTCAGTTGAGTTTCCAGTGTAGACAATTAATGTGAATCACAGTGAGAACGACAGAACAATCCAAAAACACTGTATCAACCAAACAAATTTGGTTTTGATTTGTTGCAGATCATAGTGCAGGCCCATCGGCGCCCAAGAAAATGATATTTGCGGTGCTTCCTCCCCAAAGAGTTATCTGGCACAACAAAAACTTATGGAAAATTAGGATTCAGGTTTTCGAAAGGAAGAAGATCTGGTAGCTGGTAAACAAAACAGCGGCTCGGTGTCTGACACGAGATGCTGAAAAACGGCTCACAGAGCTGCTGAACAGAGATGTGATGAAAAGATGAAAATGCTATTGCCCAAGATATTCTGTTTACACATCATAGAGGAAGACTACTTCTTCCTAAGCAAGTGACTTTGGGTGTTGGTCATGTTGACAGTGAAGAGTAAGTCATATAACTCAGAAAGGATTGTTCGTGTAACCAAAGCATAACCTGGTTAATGTTTTGTTGTTGTTTATGTTCATCATTTTCTTTCATTTTCCATTTTTTTTCTTCATTTGATCTTTTCCTTTTGTTATTTCGTTTTATTCATTTGACAATGAATAACTTACTTTGGTAGACTGAGGAGTTCCCTACTGTTTCACTTTTTGGCTAATTACAACAGGGCAACAGTATGTTGGCCCTATGTGACCATTGTCTTTTTATAAACAAAGTAATTGTTTTGTGTGGTCCTTGTTTTCCAGAAATACATGTGCTGGCTCCAAGCCTCTAGCACTTTTGAGAATTGTGGGGGAATTAGACAGTTTAATAGCTATTTTGTTTTGGTAGGAATATTCTTAGTGATGGATGTGTTTCTTCAAATTTATTTAAGGACACTGATGAAACCCATTTATAAGTTTATGGTTCGAGGTTAAGTAATGTGTCTGGTAATAATTTAGTAACTTAATTGCAAGCTGATAGGTCAATGGATACCAGATACCAGGGAGTGAAGAGCGACAATCTGTTCTAGAACCGTCCAGAGAGCCAGCCTACCCCAGAGACGTCCCCAACAGAGTGAACCTGCCCCGGAAGTAACCCAAGGAAGCAATTAGATTTCGTGACTATGTGTTTGGTCGACCCGCACCGTGATTGTGTTCCTATTTCTTTAGGACTTTTAAGCATTTATTTTCCAATAAGTTCTGTGGATTTCTTGTTAGACGTAACAGCTCTGATAAGATCGGTAAGTTCCCCAGTTAAATCATTTACATTTTTCTTTTAGCTTAAGTGACCCAATTGTTTTTAATACAAGATTCATTTGCATACTTTACCTACTATTTTTCCTTAATATGTTTACTTTTGTGTGAACGTTACGCCTTTTCAAGTTGTCCCCACGATCTCAGAGTTAACCGGCCCTACGCTCATGGGAAGGTGCTACTTGTAATTTTCCCAAACCTAAAAATATATATTTTTCATGCTAAACATCATTCCATCGTTAAGGTCGCTCAATGAATCCAATAAACAGAACCAAAGCACAAATAAAAGTAAAAGAAGGGAACAAGGAAACATGAACATAATGTGTGTGTGTGTCTGTATATATGCTACACTACTAAGCTAACGGTGCCTATTGTACACCATGGCACGTATGACATACAGTATGTTGGGAGTGCCAGTGAATGTACACATGTTTGGTTGTGCTATAAGGAAAGAAGTCAACGATAAGCCTACCTTCAATGGAATAGTCTTATACCGATTTAATCCGTTGAGTCAGGCTTAAGCTCTAAGGCTGAAGACAAGTCTTAACGATGTACGTGATTCATAAACAAGCAGGTTCATGGCACACTACAAGTATTCCAGGATAAGTGCTACGGTACCGAACGGAGCTAACTGGATTGGACTTTGCAATCCTCGGCTTGATACTTTTGGTTTAAAAGGCGTCATCAATTTACCACACGTTATGATGATTTGCATATGAACAGCGATGTTGCAATACTGATGAAACATGGCAACTTCGACGTAAGCCGTATGTCAAGTAAACTATGGAACGCGAGAATAGAAAAATAACGTTCACCCTCAAAATGCAAATTAAATGCGAACCGGGTTCAGAATTGTTTTTAATGATTAATATAACGCATTTTCAACAACCTTGCACAGAATTATCAAAATAAATAGCTATAAGGTGATCTTGTAGCTCAAATAGGTGCAAACTTTCAGGAATTTAGGTTATTAAGTTAACTAAAAATGAAACAAAGTAAGTTAACAGGAACACATTGATGAAAAACTCACTGTTATAGCTTCTTCCGTAGCTGATAAATTAAAATTTGACTTTTATTTTGTCTTGTTCAAAATAATTGCAAAATGATTGAAGTCATACATGGACTGATCAACCTGTATTTGCTGCTCATTGGTTTCCCCTGATACATTTAGGAGTACAATACAGAAAATCTATAATTAACATCAATTTGATTTTTCAATGAAATTTAATTGGATCATACCTTACAGTTAAGTCCAGTCACACACCGTTGAGTTGCAGTTCAAGGTTATAAATGATAGGTCAAATATAATGGACGACATACGCCGAGAACATTTGAACCTAAAAGTAATTTAACTATGCCTCAGAATGCATTATTTGATGTCTGAATAAATCCGGGAAGGATCACAAGATCCACAACAAGCAGTCGGCCTAAATCCCAGCAAACACAAAAACGTTTTTAAAACGTTATTAAAACGTTTCGTCTTTTGTTTTGATGATGTTATTTGTTGTGTAATACATATGTCACGAAAACGTTTTCAGGCTATTATTCCAAAACAACTTTTCGTTAAAACATTAATATAACATAAATATAACATAAATATCTCATAAAAACGTTATGCCGACGTTTTTATAACACAACATTTAACGTTATGAAAACATACTTCAGAGGCTCTTTTAAAAATGTTATGATAACGTTAAATTGTGTTTGCTGGGATGACCATAGGGAAACCTTCTTCTTTATAACATCCTTTTGTTCGCCCTATGCCCTTAAATAAGAGTTGATCCCCTTGCTGAAATCAGTCGGGAGAATTTTGAACTTGTTCCATCATCATCAAAACATTTTAAACAAGACAAAGGGCACCCAGTTTGGTGTACATTGTAATATGTTTGTATTGTAATTAATTGAATGTACAGAATTTATATCGGTAAACTTAATGTTTTTTAATAAGAGTAAGAAAATGTTTGTAGATTGAACATATTTAAATTACTTGAAAACATCTGTGTAAGTTTGGCAAAGAGTGGGACGATATCGTATTTATGCACCCTTACTTGTACACAATTTCAGAGGAGGGGTTATCCCTTCCTATTAAACCCCCCGCAAGGTCGGTAGTCCATAACTCCAACAATTCGACACCTCGACAAAAGTTTTGTATCTAATCTAGTATATAGAATACTAACACGTTGCCATACTGGACAGAATTAAGTGCAGCTGGCTTTTGAAGCGCCTGCAGAACATGTATGTGTGTTATGCATGCTTTCATAAAGCTGTTCGCGGTTCGTACTTTTCAAGAATAGCTTTCAGTCGCATTACGTTTCAGAGTCATAAACCCTGTGTTGCTGGTGCTCCTTAGCTCATTTTATCTTGTTAGCTGTCTCACGTGGCAAACTTATGGGTTCATAAATGCTCCCAAATAAGAAGCCGTTGCTGTGGATATCAAGGAGTACTTTCTGTTAACTTTATGATATTTTTGGTAGTGGACAACTATATATTACAGCACAACAGTATGAAACTAAATTAACTTGGATCCCAACATGAAGCTACATTTCAGGGTCAAGTTTGTGCATTAAAGTTTTAAAGACGAACAACAGCAACTAAGAACAAATACGTAAAACACACTGTTAAGTCTTGCCTTGTTTGTTTCGAATAGAGTTTGCCCTAAATGATCGAATCACGTTCCAAATGAGGTTAGTCATATGATATTTAAGGAACTTTTATAGTTCTTGTTGGATGGGATAATATTGGTCTTAAAGTGGATATATTTTTTCATTCAACTATAGGTATTTGTGATCATAGTTTCATTTAATTCTCAGTAGAATCAACTTCATGACCGAATCCAGGTCAGTACGTCTAAAGTATTGTTTCACCACACCAGTCCATGTCAATGTTATTAGGAAGTGGTCAACACCAGAAAGCAAAACTGCAGTGTGGTTTTGCTAGTGCTACATGGATGTGACACACCAGGCTGTATAGAGTATAGCCAGGATGAACAACATAATTCAATCCTAGTAGTACAGCAATGATGACCGAGATGGAAACTTTACTTGTATTCAGCATACCGATTGATCTCTACTAAAGACAACAGGCTTCTACTATTAAATGTAGTACATCTACAAGCCGTACATTAATCAGGCGCCGGCGATTTTTACCCCCGGCTTCAAGATTTTGCGTTTAGTTTGTCAAGTAAATATCTCACCAGGCGACAGTTAATTTTCATAAACGGCGCCCGGTCATTTTCCCAACGTTACTACGTCCAAAACTAAAGTTTTTATTTGTTAATTTCCAATTGCCAAAAGCCTCTCCTATTCTTTTAAGGTGTAACCTACATGTTATCTAATTGGCCGGTCGGTGGGAGATACGGTAGATTATGAAAGAAAGCTTTCAACATTTGACCCTGGTAAGTTGGTAACTACAAATGACCTTTAACCACAACAAAAAGCAATAGGCTTCGTGTTAACGTGTCACAACCACATTCTAAATATGAGATTAATATACGCTTCCCTTCTTGACATATCTTTTTACAAGGTGTTTACAATTTGACCACTGGTGACTCCAAATAAATTATGCACGTATCAATACAATATGAACTAGAATGCACAGATTAACTTATTTCCAGTCAATATGTTGATTGCTTAACAAATTGCTAGATCATTTAAGTTGGTAAAAACGAACTTTTCTTTGATTTCTATATAAACGCATTAAGATCAAAGAACTAAACATTTTGTACCCATGAGAAAGTACTGTGGTGACAGTATTGTTTATATGAATTTCTATTTTTGTCTATAAATCAGCATGTTTGGATGAGATCTACTTCTGCATGGATCGCCTACTTGTTGTAATATTAGCATACCAAATGCAGCAAGAACCGAGTAGACACTTGATAAAACCGAATTCTGGCGATGGTGTCATAGAATAAAGTGTCGGTAATGAAAAGCATGTAGTGAAAATCAGTAGATTCACGAACACCCCTTATCCTCCTGAAATCAAATTTGACGTTCCAAATAACACACATGCCAGTCAACAATCGGTGTTACCTTACAAAAATTGGACCGGTATGCTATCACATGCAACATTTGTAAACAAAAGTGTTATCATATTAAGCGGAGGAATAATTTTTTCCGTTTTGGTGTAACTTAAATAGCATATAATTGAAATATCAATCCATCGCTTTTATGATCGTATCAACGTTTATGTCAACAATTATTAGTTCACATTTTACAGTTCTACACTCGTCGCATACAGTTTCTTTACGAAATGAAAAATGAAAATTTGTAGACGCTATGACCAGAAATATCAAGACCAGGGCCAATAAGAAATGTTACAAATGTTATTTATTTCCAAGCATCGATTATCTAATCATACCGACATATTATCGATTGATATGGGTTTTCGAGACAAATAACTAAATGTTAATTGCAATTTACAAATTTCTACCAATTGATTGTTTGTAGATATAGTCAATTTAAGTCATCGTGTTGAAAACATATAATAAGACCTACATATGTTGTGCAAAACGATACAGGTGACATTGTCGTTTGCACTACGTGATTGGCTATTTTTCTTCAAATGGTGCTGTATTCAGTGTAGAGTATTTACATGCAGCCGTTACTCACTACAACCATTCATGAAACCATTTCTAGTGCCTATAAAAGAGACATATCCTCTTCATCTTATAATTCTAGGTTTGATTAGGATTAGTATGGTACGCTTATGTTCTGTTCATCAATTCTCCAACTACTTATAATAAAGATAACTTTGTACTGAACTATGACTGATCTATAGTGTAATAAGGAGGTTGTAGCTTCCTAGGAAGATAACGATTTTTCTCTAACAGCGAAATTCCTGTGACAGACAATATAACACTTCAATTGAAGGAAAAATATAAACACGGTTAGCTGAAAACCACAACTTATTATTTCATTATTTTAGCGAGATTATGATTAATGTATGCTACTTTGAATTATTAAAATAAATTGATGTCATCCGGATATATGATCTCAAAATCTTTTATTTATTGCAATATTTTTGTTGATTTATCGTAGAAACCTGATTCATTTGGAATGTATGCTTAGATGTTAACATTTTCTGAAATAAGAATTATCTAAATGCAACTCTTCTTTCGAAACAGTATTAAGTTAATTTCTTTTGTGAAACTACTGTGAAAACAAGACTTAGGTGTAAACCTGTTTACGTTGGTCACCTCTAGATGCCCGGAAACGACATGCTTCTCTGTAGAAGACAGGACTTCTTTTCAACATATATTTTTGTGTGTATCGTTACAGAAATCTATCTATTGTTCTTATGTGGTGAATCGGTGATTTTATTTTATTTTTAAGCACAATTGTCACCGGGCGTGGTTGGTCACACCAGCTGCATTGTAATGCAGTGACGCCCCTTTTCCAGCACCGTCTTCATCTGTTAGATCATCAACTTAGAAATTTGATCGATTCCTGTTGAACTGGTGTTTATTTTCTACGAATTTGCCAGATGAAACAGCTTGCCGCCTGATAAGATTCCCTCTTAAGAGGATTACCGAAGATCAATTTTGAGACGTATGAGCGTATCTGGGATTTGTTTAGCAGATTTAAAACACGAAAACACATGTTAGAGACCCTTAATTACTCTAAACCCCTTTGTGGGTCATGTGAACTTCAGATGTGACATTCTCTTTTTTCAAATATTCACTGTTCTCTGATAGTTATTCAGAAAAGCAACACAGAAAACGCTGGACTGTATTTGAACTCCCCCGGATGGTCTAACATTTTCAGATTGCTCTTGCTCTTTTTGCAACAAAGGAAAATTGTAGACGCCATAGGATAATATCTTTATAACAGCTGTAAGGACTCAAAATATCTAAACAAAGTAAATTATTATATTAAAGATCCCAATATATGTTCATAATGAGATATTTGTATACGTCCTAAGAGAATTCCTTTAAATGATTCCATAATCTGGACATCATTACGTGATGTGTGAAAATAAATATATATTTTGGATTACATGTATTTGTTTCAAAATTGTTGATTTGTTGATTTGTCCGGCTCTATCAACCACAGAATATTACCCTGAAAATGTATGAGATATATTCTCTTGAAGGATGTGTTTCACATTCTGCAATTGACACATTACCTTCATTTCTGATCACACAATTGCCCTTTCTTGGTTATACTTGTTTTCTTTCTTAATTTATTTCTGCATTGGAACACTTAGTCAAAACACAAGCAAAACGATGACAAATCGCAAAGCTAAATATTCCCAAAATGGTATTTTGTTTTCACCATTCCATAATTTCAAGAGAACCTATTTTGAAAGAAAAAAATCATGTGGTAGCCTAGCAACTGTCCATACATCTAAAAATGTCCTTATTAATTATTCCTATATAATTAATCCTTTAGTAACTTTTCGTATTTCTGTAAAGTAAAGATGATGGGTACGTCTCTAACATATACATCTGTTCTTAAATTATTACCGTAATATTCGTCCACTCTCCTTACTTTTTATAGCCACGGCACTGCTAGATCTTCTATTTGAATCTTTTGCATTAACACAAAGATTAACAGAGAATGAAATTATCAATTTTCTTTCAAATACTTCATAATCCGTCGTATTTCTTCTAGAATTTGAACACAAGTTGACATTGAAAACACTCATAGTACTGCAGTTTATGGGTTGTTCATCTTTTAACAAGAAAACTTAAAATAGGAAAGAAAGGATTAGGTAATGATAAAATATTGTATTTTTGACTTGAGAAGACAAATAACCTATGAAACACTGACATTGCAAAAGTTTAAGTCAAGCCTTAAGTTGTGAACATAAGTCAACATAAATCCAACATTTTCTTTGAAATATCACGATAAAATGTCAAAGTTGCGAGACAAAACATCGTCGATGTCTCGATTGACAGAATTTGGAGCAAGGAAGCCGAAACGTTAATAAAAGACATATAAAATCACGGAAGTAGACATGTTCAGATAATTTGGTGGAAATTAAAAGGATAAGAAATATTATAATGTTGTCTTTATCATAGTAAAAATATCGAGAGAATAGTCGAAAGTGCAGACTTATATCTACTAATTCGAAACTTATATTGACAAAAAGTTCAAAGAAGAATAACTCTGCATACAACTGAAATATTAATTGAAACTTTAATACCAAATTGTCGACATGTGAGACTAAAAGTTAAAATTCTGGCAAAGTCGAAGTTTACAATCTATATGTTCTTTTTACATGTATCGGTTTAATAATGGGTTGTCCCTTTGTAGTAAATTAGTAGCATATGTCTTTTCCGTGAACTGCATAGACTTACAGGCCTTTGTATATCATTGTCAAACAGCTAAAGTGTTAGCTATTTATACCTTGGGTGCGTTCACTGTAACACTGTAGGCTAAACTCTTGATAAGCTATACGTTGTGACTTATTCACTATAGGTGAACTTTGAAACTGTAAACACAAATTAGTTGTGTCTACATTGTTAACTTCTGTGATAAATTCCTTATCTTATCAAGCAGCGAAACGTGTACACAATGTTATCATTTTTCGTGATCGTTCTTTTGAGATAAGAACGTGATGAACTATCATATTTTACAATTTACTGCTTTTGTTGATATTTGCATAATCTGCCGTTCATATAGAAAGGCATGTTATGTCAATACGTTGTCGTTTTATCATCTTCACTAATCAGATTTGTTGGTGGTTGACCTTTAAATACTGAACGAAACCTAGTATAGATGATTAACACGTAGAGCATGTCGTAACCATAGTAATACAAGGTTTGAACGAAGACGAAACTCGCAAATTTTCAGAAATTAAAAAGTAAAGAACGACACCAGTAAACCTGGCTCGACAGCATTTTCATAGGAATGCTTTCAACATCGTAGACATTTTCTTCACCATTTGATTATCGCTTTTTACAGTAGAGTCTTCATTATACTCAACTAATACAGTAATTTTAGTTTCACCGGAATAGGAATTACACTTCATAGCACTTGTTATCCTCCTCTTTATACGTTTTACAAAATATTGAGCCTCTCAGATCTTCAAAAAACAATTTCAGAGTAAAAATTATGAGAAAGTGAATGAAAACACTTAAACCTTGACCACCACAATGTAACGAACTAGTGTTTTTTAACATAATTGTTTTTCTAAATAAACGAAACTGTTAGCAAACTACTTATCCACTAAAAGGCTGTGTAAGAGAATGTGTAAAAGTGAGTGGGCCTGACGTTTCGATCCTACCATGATATTCTTCATCGGCTGAAAGATAAGTGACAGTAACAGAAGATACAAATACACGCACAGAATACACACTGTTAATGAGCAGGGTGAACACCATAGAGATATATGTAAGAGGATTAGTAGAAAAGGGAGGGAGAGAAGAAAGAAACCAAAAGCGGAAGAGGAGAGGTAGGAGATAAACTCTAGAGGGACAAGGAGATGAGTAAGGGAAGAGGGTAGGGATAAACAAGAGAAGGAAACAATGGGAGATGGAGGGGGGGGGTGGGATCAGAAGAAAGGTCGCTCATGTCATTCCTGAATGTTGAGCCCATGACGTTGAATGTTGCAAAGCCGTTGCATCCACAGTCTCTCTCTCTGCTGATTTGTACTAGGTCAGGACGGCTACAAGGATTCAATCCCTTGTAGGAAATGTCATTAATGGTATGGTTGGGGAAGGTTAAAATGTTCTCCAACCAGGTCTCAGACTTCATGGTGTTGACTGTAGATCTGTGACCATATAAACGCTTCTTGAGGGTGGGTTTGGTTTCACCAACGTACTGGATGCCGCAGACTCTACAAGAAATTAGATAAATGACATGAGAGGTTGTACAAGATATGTGACCCTGGGTCTTGTGTGTGAGTTGGGTGCAGTGGCTGGTGATGGATTTGGATTCAGCAATGTGGTGGCTGCAGACGATGCATCTCGAAGTACGATCACATTTGAATGTACCATTCTGAACGGGTGTAGGGTTAGAATTTAGAGGTTGAACAGCAGCACGCACAAGAAGGTCAAGTAGGTTGCGTGGACGACTGTAGTCGATGGCGGGGTTTTCAGGGATGGCTCGTTAAAGTCTATCTGAAGTGAGGAGAAAGTTGTGGTGGTTAGTGTTGATTTGCTGTTGAGGAGGAAGATTTGCTTGACCTTCATTGACAATGTAGATGATCTCGATAGGGAGCGGACTCTACGAATGGCTTCACGCACCCTTCTGGCATTATGGCTTCTGGGAGTTAGGTGTTTTTCTAAAACATCTGTATGACGTGTGATCGAGGAATTATTATAGCAAATGCGACGAAGACGACGTGCTAAATTGTAGACCATTCCAGATTTAAGTGGCTGGAATAGCAGCTAGAAGAATGGAGATACTGGTGTGTTTCTGTAAACTTGGTGTATAAGAGAACCGTGTTCCTTGCAAACAGTCACATCGAGGATGTTAACCTGTTGGTGAGAGTAAGCTTAGGTTAATTGAATGGTGCTGTGGAAGAAATTGATGTGATTGATGAAGGTGAGCAGGTTATCTTCATAACTGGTCCAAACGAAGAAGATGTCATCAATGTAGCGCCACCAGATAAGAAGACGTCAGGGAGCTGAACGGAGCATGCGTTCTTCAAGGCTAGTCATAAACAGGCAAGCAAAGGAAGGAGCCATCCTGATACCCATGTCATTCCCGTGTCTTTGAAGGTAATGCTTGTCCATGAACGTGAAGATGTTTGGGCGAGAACCTTTGATGTCAGAGATAGGTGGACAAGGGTGGACCTTCGTGGACAGGGCTGCACAGGTATCTGTGATACTTTCAGCATGGGGGATGTTAGTGTAAAGAGAAGTGACGTCGAAAGTACCGATGGTGGCTGTACTGGGGATTTGGTTCTTGATATCTTCAAGTTTCCTGAGGAAATCTGGAGTGTCATGGATGTAAGAATTAATCTGAGGAACAAGAGGTTTGATGAAGTGGTCCACAAACAAGGATATCTTCTCGGTGGGGGACCCATTGCCTGAGATGATAGGTCTACCAGGGTTACCAGGTAATTGTTTTTTTCTGATAGCATGTTACCTATTATTCTTTGTTTGGTGTTTACTATAGGGATATCTCCCTTTAAAATGATTGACTTACCTTTCAAAAGTGTAATTGTTGTTGATAAAATGCAAAAATTTGAAATCCAATTCCATTATTTGGAGTGTCAAAAACACATTTTAACCGCTTGAATAATCAGCAATATTGATTTTTTTCTCTAACAAGTTAACAATTCGGCAGAAAGGCCCCAGGTAAGTAAATCATATTGACCTTCTTTGTGCTTCTTATAAAATCATTCTAGAAATGAAACATGGCTTAACTTGTCATAGGCCAAACATTCTAACGATCAAATCGCCTCCTTTTTTATTAGGTTTTTCAACAATCAAATGTATTTGTTGGAAATTTTGCTGCTGGGTAATAGAGATGTATTAAAGACGCAAATTTTAAAGAAAACATCAATAACAATTACTATAGGAATCGAGCGTTCAACAAACACTAAAGAAAATCCTAAAAGTAACTAAAAACATCGATAACATGAAAGGTCATATTACTTCAACTCAGACAGATTGAGTGCACTCCTTTTTTTATTCCAACAAACGTTTCGTTTTCAAAGAAGTAGTGTTAATTATTACTTATGTCAAATTAGGCGATCGCACTTGACAACAAAACTTTTAATTGAGAATATTTGTTTAATGTATTTTTATTTTCCTCAGAAAATTTTCCCTAGACAGCACGATAGTATCTTTGAAACTCTTTAGCAAGCGTCTTCAAGGTTGCTATTTAGAAACGTTTTTGTCAAAACGTTAATTGATACATAATGTTTGTGATTGAATTCATTCAAACACATATTCATCGGTACCTCATAAGTATGTCACTGAGAATAAACCTTCAACACAGTATTAACATCCGTAGCAATACCATGTTTGTCTTCGTTTATATGTATTTATCATGTTTATCTTTTTGAGACAGGTTCAAATAGATAGTGTTTTCCAATGTAGCATATTCCTTTGAAACAGTTTTTGTCTTGACTTGTCTATCTGGTCTTTGTAAAGGCTACTGGAATACTAGATAAGTTTATGAAATACTAACTTGTAATACCATCACCATTGAGCTCTACCTCTATTGGTAGAGACATGTTTTCTTTTTATTTTGTGAAACGTTTTGTGCTCTTCGTCCCTGCTGCTCCCCTTCGTTACATGTCAGCAACAGATGATTAATTGAATTACAAGAGGTTCAAGTAACATGTAAACAACTAGCTTAAGAAGTAAAAATGTAGAATGAAATAATATATATATAATGATGTCATCATCTCTTGTTAATTTTATCAATTGAACTAAGCAAAGATACATATTAGGTAATTTGCAATTTTTGTCGAACTGCACAGTCATCGGCTATTATTACGATGCGATGCAGATGCGTGTACGAGCCTTGGTAGGAAGAGAAACACATAGAAATTGAATCGTTTTAGCATATTTTTGACCAACTTACATGTCAAACTTTGTGGCAATTAATCTGTGATTGCTTTTACGAATTAACGGGATAGATACGAGATCCAGGCGAAGGAACGTAAGCCCGCTAATCTTCCCTGATATACCTGATTCGCTAGACAGTGGATTGTAGACTTCATTATCATGCACAATTCCTACAAACACATCTTTGGATATAGACCCGGTCTGCTGTTGCAGTTAAATGGGCGATATCACTTTCATTAACACTAACAAAGCACATAATAAAACATGCTTGAAGCACCTTCAATTGATCTTGTGTTGACAAAAACATTAGAGGTAATACTCCTTGCATTAAAATTATAATTTAGTTGTGATTCTACGTGCCCGGATCGTTTAAATATACGTAATTCGTCTAAGTTGTCAGATCAATGGAATATCACCCTGGCCTCTATTGGCCATAATTTCTAACCACCTATTGTGTGGAGTTGCAAATATAACCAAATAGAACAATTTTGTTATTTTGTCAGACAATTATTTATAAACATTATTAAAATCATTGCAACAATTCATCGTTTATTAATAAGGAGATTGATTCACAATTGCTTCCGGATGCAGAAGCAACTACTAAAGCTCCAAAACAAGTTTCTGCGCTATAGTTTCACCAACCATTTTGATGAACGTATTGCAAACTGTCTGTTTGATAGCATGTAGATCGTCAGTTGGTTTGTTCAGCTATGCTATTTGGAGATTAATGTACACAGCATGCTTTCATTCACATGATCATCATGAATAAGAGAGTTGGAACCTTATTAAAACTACCCAAAATATCTTTCAAACTTAAGCGTATTCCAGTCAAATCTGACAACTACAAGCACCTGTCAGTATTTTCATTAACCAAGATATTAGTCAAAAGTGTACCCAAATTATAAAATTGAGGGAAGATTTCTGGTAGTGCTAAGGGCTTCCTGCCCAGACTGTAGCAATGATGTTACATATAATACAAATCATAAACTCTCTTCTCTCTAAGCTATATGCTAGAATAAATGTTTGCCTGGACAATCTTTTAATTATTAATGTCTACATTAGTCACACGCATAAAGTAAATTGGAAGTGATTTTTTTAACTGCTCCTTCATTATTTGAGATACTGCATAACTTGGCAAGTAAATGAACACATTGCTGTCAATAATCTATCAATGCAGAAGCAATTCAAACAGTTGCTTTTAGCAATGTTGTTGTCTTCGTACATATATGGACTGATTTTACTTTACTATGCATCAAATGTAAATAACTAAAGCATTGCATCAACTTTTTAACAAATGTGTACGTACTGCATAATGATGTACTAAAATGTAACGTAACGATATCAAATATAATAGCTTGTAAATGATAAGAACCGTTGCTGGTCTCTGATCTACATTTGTCATGAGGTTGCTGTTACATTTGGATTCCTAAAGGCATATTCTGGTGGTCAATTAGAAAGGAAAGTGAAATATCCACAAGTAAGTCCTTAAAAGAAAATCTATCCTGATGACTTCACTGAACACCTTCTGTGATCCTTTTCCTAGAGTGAGGGAATATTACCCCAGTCAAAATTGGTTTAATTCATTCAACCATGTCTGGAGTTAGTGGCAAGATATTGAGCTGGGTTTCATCCAGCAGTGTGAAAATTTCTTTTTTTCAAGATCAGTTCCATTTTATTGCCAGAGGTACCCCCTTTAACTTGTGTTCTATGGTTTTGCATGGTGGAGGGTAAAGAGGAATTCTTTATACTGTTTTTCTTCGCCTCCACTTGCCTATCTCAGTACAACTAAAGCTCTGTTGCTCAACTGTGTCTAGAATGACCCGGTAAACCTATGACACTTGACCTCACAATATGAACGGTTACCCCTGGCCACACGCACCTTCTCATTCTACTACCCTCCCCAATCAGTATTGAATAATGATTTAAAATTTAAGTAAAATGATACAACCCATTGTAGAAAACAAAATTTTGAGATCCTTTACATTCGAGCCCAAATCTAGATCTGAACAAAATGTCTGTAGATTAGAAAATAACTGTGAAAAATCAAGGTAGATTACTGTGATGGAATGTTGTAGTCGGCCTTTTGACAGGCGCGTAGCAAGAAATTTGCCAAGGAGGGGCGAAGCCTGTATCCAAACTATATATGCGTGGCGCCACCATCATTTACGCGAAGCGTACAAGAAAATTGTGGCCGAAAATGCCTCCCAGATCGCTGGAAATGGCACTTCCAGGCCTTGTAAGTTGCATCTAAGTATTTTCTATTTTGAAATTACTAGCGATATCCTTTAAAAACACAAAAATATGCTCAAAGAGGAGGAGGTCGCCCCTTCGTCTCCTTTGGAAACGCGGCTGCCTTTTGAATGGTTGAAAATACACACACCTCTAAAAATATAACAATCAATCAACACCTTGATCCAACATTCAATCACACAGAAAAGATATTTCGAAGTAATCACCACCTACATATTCAGCTGGCCTAGACCGAAAACATACCCCTACAAATATAATTATTTATTAACAGTTTGCTCTAAAGATTCAATCACTGAGATGTACAGAAAATTATGTAATACCCTAAAAAACTTCCCACAAAATTATTACGATCACGGTAGGGGACAAAGGCCCCCCTCCCTTCTCTGCATGCCTACTGACACATAGTCAGTACACGATTTATACATTTCTGTGAAGATCAACGTAATTTTGAGGTCAACAGAACCTCGAGTTGAAAACGCTTTCAAGATTAACATTAGTTAATAGTTGACATATACAGTAGGTCTACATATATACAAGGACCTCAAAGATTACTTTTGCGAAATGTTCAACACACAAGGAAAAAATTGTAACGTGTTTGATTTTCTCATCTTTGTCATTACCTTTTCTCGTGAAAAATCGTATTTTTCATCGAAAGTTTTTACTGCCATTTAATATTGACGAAATAATTATTAACCTATTATCTGATTATACATTCATAACGATAAGAAATATGTTTTGGAGGCCAACAGAGGGCAAAACTACAGCATGTGTAAACTCTATACTATAATGTGATGCGACACCTTACAAAATACAAAATACAAGAATATTGTGTTTACAATTTATATTATATGTACCCACATAAAAATATTCAAGAAATCACTAAATCCTGTAACCTTCTTGCTTTATTTTTTATTGGGAGCGACAATTTCTTGTGAGGACTGACAATTACTGTGAAACATGAAAAGTGCACGCATATGGCATCAACCCACCAATTATGCATTAACCTTGAGTTGATGGCAATATCCTGTGTAATGTGTAGTTATACATGAGTCCGTTGCAATCTTATCATAAATTATACGACCTAGGTTGGACCAACTGGCCATAATGAAACGGATGCAAATTGAATATAACTTAAGCAGTACTTTAAAGTTTTTAACAAACAGACAAATATCATATATTGTTCTCTTTTTCTATCGATCAGAAATGGGTCAGACAAATATTGCACACAGAAAAAGTTCATCCACAACATAGCTTTCCCAAAAGCAAACAGAGGAACACCAGGAATGCACAATCGACCATCTACAGGAGAAAACGCCTGATGAGGATCCTCCTTATGACAAATATCTACCGAGTAAAGTCTGCAGTGTCGGTGATGCAGTCGGGTGTACTACACAGCTTTCCAATCAACATCATGAGTTTAAACACGACCATCATCTACAAGAGCTTGGCCCTAGGTTGCGTTCCTCCTGGGACAAGCAATTACCAACCGTTGATGACGCAGCTGCAAGACTGAGTATGATGGCGATAAATACACCCGAATCCAGTGGGGTAGAGTTTCCTGAAGATCGTACCATCTCATTCTGCATCCAGGCAGCTGATCAGACTGTTCAACTCCATGTACAGCTCACTGATACTATTTATCTGTTGAAACATCAACTAGAAGTTATAACACACATTGCTTGTAACATCTAACGCCTTATCTATTGTGGGATGCTATTACAAGACAATAATACTGTTGCTGATTATGAGATCAAAGACAATTCATCTGTGCAGCTACTGTCAGTTACACAGATCTTGATCTTTTACATAAACTTGAACGGCGATAAACTGTCCCTAGGAGTTTATTCAACCGATTCCATTGGAAATATTGTATCCATGATTGAACGTCAAGAATCACTGCGTAGAGATCAGTATTGCTTACTGCTTTCTGATAGGGAGTTGGAAAAACAAATTCACTAAGAGATTACAGCATCCAGGACGAATCCATCCGGTTACAGGCCACGAGACCGAAGGTCCGCGAGACCGAAGGTCCGCGAGACCGAAATTCAAAAAGGTCCGCGAGACCGAAGGTCCGCGAGACCGAAATTGAAAAAAGGTCCGCGAGACCGAAAGTCTTTTAATTTCGGTCTCGCGGAC
>JAIPMN010007250.1:764-12683 GCA_020650975.1 Apostichopus californicus
CTCCCCTTTGGATTTTTTTTGCATTTCCAGGTGGCCTCAGATGCAATTTGGTGCAATATAGCACACTTCAACACCCACTCCACTTTGTAAATAATTTTGCATTTTCACCATGGCCTTAAGATGCAATTTGGTGCTCCAAATGAGATTTTTTTCTCATTTGGAAATGAAAAAGGGGTTTTCTGACTTGCGAAGCGGGGGGGGGCGGAATGATACTTCCCCCCCATATTTTTCAGCCCCCTGGTTCCTACGCCCTTGCTTGCTGGTATACATTATGTTCTATATATCTTACTGACACACCAAACTCTACCCTTGGGCACAATAATCCGTTCTTTGCAGATACGCCCTATCCTCAGCTGCATCATCGGTAGAGATCGCTGCATTTGAAAATACCACTCTGTATTGCGAATTCATCATTTTGACTTCGAGTGATTTTAACATAGCGATTATTCCAAACTATAACTAATTTTACAATCATATTCATATTCTTTTTCACATGCCGCACATATCCTATTGAGCTTGGCTTTGATGGAAGAATTATACACTTCGAATGAAGGATTTGAAAAATTACGAAATGAAATATCGAATTTTTTTTTACAACAGTGTCCAATATATATAAGCATTTTGAATTATTAATATCACATGCGCTAACATGATTTCTTTAGTATATTTATATGATATAAACCGTTAAAAGTAATAACTGCATGCGAGAACGAAAGGGTTTAAAACTTTTGAGATTTCACATTCAATTTTTTCGTCATTATAAGCTTCTACGTCAGGCTACCATAGTTTTTCGCTTGCTTTAAGTTTGAGAAGAAGACCTCTCAACTCATTCATTTTATAAGCTAACGCGAGAGAAACTGTTGTTTACAGTTAAGTACCGGCTGGGATGTCCTTATTTGCAACATTAAAGCGTCATAGAATAAATTAAACTGCTTGTTATTATGTTAATTAAATATTCAAGACGTTAACTTTAGCTGACAATCACTGATTACACTGGCAGCGATATTTTGTTCACATTAAAACTGAGAATAGAGAAACAAAAATAATGGTTTTAGCTTGTTCATTGTGATACAAGTGGCATGATACATTCGACTAAGTGACAGCATCCGGGCTCTATACACTTGGCATTTAACCCTCTCCCGCTAAGAAAATAAGCCCCCCCCCCAAAAAAAAAAAAACAACAACACACAAACAAGTACGTAAACAAGTACGTTACGACTAAAATGATTTGAAGATGTGACCTGATTCTATAGAATGATCTGCTACTAGATGTATAATATTGTGGACCATTTATCAAAGACGTTGAGTTCTTAGTTGCAGATGACTGTGTTACATAATGCTATATAGATGTAACTGTGAATAAGAATACCATTGCATTGGCAGCTACATAATCCATGTTTAATGTAGTATGATGTAGTATATAATTATAGAGACAGACGCGAGGGCCGAAATGCCCAAGCAGGTTTGTAGATCGACAGTTAATACTTTATGTGTTAGACCTGGCATGCAGACCAAGTTAAATGTAATCTTTGGTATATGAAGTGTAGTTTAAATATACCTTAATAACAATTTTAAGAATATAGTATAAATCATAGTGTGGATTTAAGTATTTGGTACGGATGGTACCTCCTTGTCCACGACTGATTCTTGATTTTCGCTAGTTACATGCTATCACTTCACTTACTAAATGAACCATTGCGCCTTTACTTTCTGCATGGTCATATACTGCACAGCATCGCTAAGAGCGATTTCAGATTCCTGTTGTCATGACAACGCTGACAACTCTAAGCTGCCAGTCTATGGATAATCATTTCACAGAAGGCTGTGCTGAAGACAAGTTTTTGTTTAAGAAAAAATTGTAATTTAACACCAGTTTTATAGATGGCAGGCAGAATTTTCAATCAACGTTATATCTATAGCCTGAGAGCGATATTACGAAGGTTTTTTTATTCAATGATTATTCATAAGTTTACCTTTAATATCTACAGTTATTAATGATCAACACACAAGAAAATTCCCGTGTGTGCGTGTATATGTGTACTTACAATTTATACTTACATAAAAACAATGCCTTAAGTATCCATGGAATTAATTCAGGTACCAAGTAAAAATAAATGTGACGGTCTTTTCAAACTCCTTTCCATTGTGGCAAGCTTTCTTTCTATTGTATAGATATAAACTTACACACCAGTACAAAATCGTATCATGTTTTATTTTATATGTACTCATATATTTTTCTCCATAAATTGCGGTACTTTAAGTAATTCTGTCCCATTTATACATTTTCAAGTGTATTCTTAATTTGATCTTATAGCTGCCTCTGTATAGTGCTTTTCTAGCCTACATTACGTTTAGAAACTGCATGCAAGTACAATATTGTCTTCTTGCTTTGACCCATAGTTCAGTTAAAATCATATATGAGACCCGGCTGACATTTCTTCCGATATTACTTTGCCTTATCGCTGCTTTTCTAAGTAGAATCAGTCACAAATGGTCACTCGCATATTTCCTCGTTCCACTCTATAATATTTTCTTACACAGTAAATGCCTGTGTAAATGCCTGTGTAAATGTCTGTGTAAATGCCTGTGTAAATGCCTGTGTAAATGCCTGTGTAAATGCCTGTGTAAATGCCTGTGTAAGAATGTTTCAACAGTTGTGTCATATTACTATTGCCTGTGTTATGATAACACAAAGTTATATCAAATGTATAGCATTGCTTAACGACGTATTAGGAAAACATGCCACATCAGATGTTTAGGAAACCATAACGAAGCTGATGTGTAAACTCTGTGGAGTTAATATTAATGAGATTAAATTGATTGATTATGTGAGCATGCTTCTACCACCAACTGATCATACCATGCACAAAGATGTCATTTTGCTGCCAAGTTATTAATATTTTAGCACCTCCTACTCATCAATATGCATATCGAAACCAATAAAATCCATGTACTCAGTACGGCTGAGATATCAAGTATGACATCAATCTAACTTGTCATTCTTGAGATGTGTCCAACTCTGGTGTTAGACACATGCACGCACACACACACATGTCAACTTGGCTACCAAGGTTCTGATATTGCCATCGGCATATGAACAATAAAAAAGTGTGCAATAGCAAATGGTCTTTAGACATGACTTCTATCAACATTTCTGCCATCATGCCCGAGGTCTTGAGTTGTTTTCTGTTTAATATATAATTATATCTGGATAGTTTGGATTGATCAATTGATCAATACCAAACATGGTTTCTGCCAAGTGATTGACCATGATACATTGGTACTAATCCTCAAATTGTTTCAGTTTTGTCATATTTACTGGTTAGGTGTCAATGAAGGACCAGGCTGCATCAGATTTGGTACATCTGCTCATTTTACCAGTTGAGGATGACATTCCCATTGGCAAGACGTAGGGCAACACATAAAAAGCAACCAAGTTTGCTTTGTCTATTAAGTAGAATAGGAATTAAAAACAAACGTTAATTATGGTTTTGTTAAAAGTTGTTTTCTGATGCATTATGACATGGAATCCAACAGCAGTTTTTGCTTCTGTAATTTGTGTTTCACAATATGGACCTCACGGGTTGACATGGACATTCCTGGAATCTTCTTTGACTTTTCCAGAAGTACACAATTTATCGTTCGATGCATGTGAAAAATTGTTGGCATTAGTAGCATACATTTCCATTGTAAGATTGTACACTACTAAAACCATCATGCAAATTTGCATAGTTGTGCGATGCTACATGTGATATGTCAATATGAATGGGATCTGCACCCATTAACAATAGGCATCATGTACTAAATATGACAAAACATAAATACCAAGTATGATATCAATCCAAAGTGTAGTTCAGGTAACACCGTATCCGTATCGTGTTGACAAACTCATAGTTACATACAACCTGTCTAGCGGACCTCTTTGAATTAATTAGTTCAGAAACTAATGTGTTCTTATTGTGCTTCTTTTCCTATGAATATTCAATAAGGGTTTCCGCGTTGTTGACAATTGCTAACTTTTTATATTTAAAGCCACAATCGTTGTTTCAGAAGCTTCACATAGTTTCTAAGCTATGCCTATTTCATCCTATAGCTCTCTGTATTGTAAGCAATCAATGTCTCTCACCACACATTGTAAGAATTTGTGAGTAATTAGCAGATGGAATAGGTACAATGATTGCTGTTCAAAACATGCAAGGGGTGACACAAGTTACAAGTACACTAAATGCCACAAGTTCATTAAGTAAACAGTAGCAAACAAAGCAGTCTAGACATATTCCACGAGAGCCTCAAGTTATTCTGGTTCTTTTCCCAAGATGATATGGTTTTGTCAGTAGAACGTTAAATCTATGCAGACATGTATCTATTGCTATTGTTATTTCCTTCAGAAAGTTTCAACGGCAGCTTAGAGTACAGTACTTCTGCCCGATAGTTCCTTCTAGACAATCCCACTTCAGTACTTTTACCACTCTTGGTTTCCGAAACCTCAGACATGATGTTTTGTTTATTGGGTACAGGAAGCTGAAATCTTGTTAAATCTGCAAACAAGACAAAAAAAATTAATTAATGTTTTTGTGAAAAAATATTTAAATTGAATTGAATTTTGTCGTCGTTATTCCCGAATCCCACGTGTATGTGTAGGCCTACACTACGTTAAACTGAACGTCCCAACATCTTTCTGCCGTAAGAAGAATTGTGCGTTCCTGCCACACGGTGGAAAGTGATGGCGGTAACACACATCCCCCTGCCACAACATCAACCAACTTAAATCAATCGACTTAAACAAGTCGTTTTTAAATAAAGATTGAAGTGTTTTCTTCGTGTTCTAAACACAGTAGCTTGTTGAAGCATAGGCCTAAATATTATTTTTTAGACTATATAATGAAAATTATGTGCCAGTGCTATTCCACCATCGGTAGTTTCCGCCATACAAACTATGTTAGCTTAACGTAGAGCACCTAGCCGACCCGTGCATGTTATATTTTAATTGTTGAAGCTAACGTTAGGCTAAGCCTATACACAAAATTCAGATTCAATAATGATTTTAAGGCTAGCATAATGCTTTAAACTAGTTTAGGCAAGCCAAGACCTAAAACTGTTATACTCAACATATGCCTAACGTTAGGCCTAGCCTACAGTAGGCTACATTAACTTACGTGTACCAATTCCACGTAGCATAAACAGAAATAGGGTCTATAATTCGCAGAGAAAATGCAAAATTCAAAACGGCTGATCGGTGATCAATTTCACACGTATTATAGCCTACCCACTTTTAGAGTCAAGTGTCGGAAAGGCTAGGTTGGTAGGGGTCCTATAGGCCTATCGTACTACGAATATACTACTTTTTAACAAAATTCACCCAGGAAAGAACCTGGGCACGAAAAAGCAAAGAAGACTGATTCCGCTCTTAACCCCAGGCCCCTTGCATCTAGACTGTGATTATGTGATCATCGTCAGGTGTGTTTCACAATTCCCCTAGAAGGGGAATATAATGTTACACATCTTAGTCAAAAGCCGAGCCTAGCTACTATATACTAGTATTTTATCCTGTACGTATACGTTGTACGTAAATATTGTGGGTAGAGTTTAGCGGTCCCGCTAAAAACGTCAGAAAAAGTAATTATATTTTCTGCAAATTTGTCAAAATCGTCCCGTCACTTAATTAAACAATACTTTAAATAGTATTTTTATAGCTATATTTTTGTAATAAATAAAATAATCTTTCAAAAAGGTTCTCGCTTCCTAATCTTTGGACGCCCAAACTACATACGTTGTTGTGTTCCTGTAATACAATGCTGTGTAGGTAAGGACTTACATAGGTGTTGTGTACAATTTCTACACAACCTGTTTTTAGAGTGTAGGAAGACGTATATTACAACATCAGGAATGGTCATGCTCAATCATGCTCAGATAGTCACATGCAGATCATAGACAATGTAGATAAATTATTCCATTCTCAAAGGAAATCCCCGACCATCTAAGGACCCCCGCCCCCCCCCCCCTTTTTAGTAGCAAGTAGAGTGCACTTAAGCCGCTCATACCTGCATATTTTGAATAATTTTTTAGATATGGAGATAGTAACTTGTAATCAGACACTTGTTCTATTTAAAGTGTCGCCCCCCCCCAAAGGGCGAAGTTCTCTCTAAAAGTTAAATTAAACTAATACTAGAAATGATTGCCTAATGTTTAAGGTGGAGATTAACATATTGAATGTCTTCACTAATTCGAAGTACTGGTCAATCCTTACGCTAGTCATTTTAACGTCAGGAGCCATATTCCACTTCAAACCACTCAATTAACTGAGAATATTCTATGACTTTTTTGTTTCGTCCACATGGCACCATTATAAGCGCACAGTTTGCTTCGACAGTCAATGGCAATAAGGACAATACACCACATTCTTATATGAAGAGTAGTCTAGGCTAGGTACGTCTGTTATGAAAGTGTGGTTGGTCTACGTTAAATAGTGATGTTACAGTTTGTATTGAAAAACAAAAACTGTTGACAAGATTTTAAGCAATGTCATCTGCTTTGACACTCAACAAAAAGGCGGTTTCTGCACGAAAAGGAACCAACTGCATTAATGACTGGTGTAAACAGGTCAGTTCCTTTCAAATATTTATAGTCATAACTGTCGATTGTGATAGAAAAATTACAAAAATTTTAAGCATTATTTTGTTTGCCAAATAATTTTTCTATCAATGCTTCTGTGTTCAATTCGTCGTTATGTTCATCTAATGCAAGTGTAATATTCTTCAACATTATTTGATATTATTTTTTGAAGTTATTACTTTTACCAATGTACAATATTGTTCAATACAAAGATTCAAGCATCAGAATGACCTAATTATAAACGTATATCCCTCCCAAATTATATTGTACAGTTCATTTTTATCAAAAGATTATCAAATCTTGCCTTTATAGCTCTGTCTTGATAGGGTTATATTGCAACTGTGACTGCCTGTGTACAGTCCATATATGAGATTTGCCTTAGTTGAGTAATGAAATAATAGGCGAACGAAGACATATGTCTCTGTCTTGAATATAACTATTAGGCCTTTAATAGTGCATTAAATATGAATAAAATTGATCTGAGTGAATCGCCTGTCAGCATGACTGCATTAGCTGGACGTGAATCTTTGAGTCTAATCTACTTGACTCCTGGACGAGAGCCATGTCAGGAGTCTTTAAGTGTCGTTAGCATTAATGATGCTCAAGAGGCCTTATTATTATGATTGTATTCAGTTTGGTTCACATCCGACCCAGCTGTCGTGATCACCGTAATGTGTATTATCTATGCTCTGACCAATGACATTATTTGGTGCATTTTGTTGCCATGTTTTACTCTCAGGAAATATTCGTGCTTTCTTCTCCCTTCTTGATGTTGTTTCTTAGTAATGCTGCTGGCTGCAAGAGTGATAGCGCTTGTTATTTCTTCACGTTTTGAGTTTTAATAATTAAAAACATGATGTAAGGGATTGATCAATCATGTATGACAAAACAAAATAAATCATCTTTAGACTAAATGTGTGCGAACCATCGTCAGAACAGATTAATTATTACATGATATAAGAGATATATAACCTATTATTGTAATCTTATATGATTTACACGTCAAGGGAAACTAAACGATAGCTAAAATATCATACAGTAATAATATACATTGTCTGACAGACGGTTTTAATTGGACTGTCCATGTTAGATGTCTTTAAAAGGTTGTTTTTATATAGTGGTTGTTCCTTTTCATATCACTTAGGCCAGGGTAGGTCAACCTTTTTGAATGAATGTGCCAGATATAAGGAGTGAAAATTGACTGAGCCGCACCTAATCAACGACCTGCTGTTGGTTTCAAACCTTTGATTCCGAGGACTTTCAAGCAATAGGTGTGTACTTAATCTGTATTCACAAAAACATAATGTCAATACAGTACAGTTGATAATAAATGGGGATAATAGGCCTACCTGACAGCATCATTAGTGCCGATAAATTCTTAGCAGCTAGCTCGTTTTTTGTGATGATGTAAAATATATTGATTTTTTTCTTTTTCTTGAGACATCTCACGGGCCGCAAATAAATCACTGGCGGGCCGCATGTGGCCCGCGGGCCGTAGGTTGCACACCCAGACTTAGGCTATGATGTTTGAAATTTATGTTGACTTCTTTGCCCACCGCCCTTCCCCCTTCCCTCGACAATTTGTTTGACTTCATGATTTTAAGTAATATGAAAAGGTTGTCCTTTGTCATATTAACACTAGAATATCCAGTCTCCTGGTTTCCCATTATTTTCCTTTCGTATATTAGTAACTAAGCATTATAACATTATCTGAAAACTGTGTGAGTTACTTCATTTTATTTTAACATTCGCAAATACCACCTCTATTTAAAAAGGGTAAAATAACAAAATAAAAATATTAGGCTATAAATGACCCTGTTATGCTCAATTACACTAAGTTTAGGAACAATAAAACATGATTTTCCACAATGATATCAATACCAGTGTAACACCAAGATAGCTGCCAGTTTAATGGAGGTGTTTATCATAAACATATCTCCATCAAGTATATTGAATCTTTTATGGTAATATTTTGCAGGGTGCAGAAACACATAGCCAGTGTTCCTGTACATAATTAAACCGTGTGTCAATTTGGTGAAATATATTACACGACCGTTAAAGCACATGTTAGGCCTAAGTGTTTAATAGATAATATGCCACTAATGCATGGTTACGCTATAAATTTTGTGTGACGTATAGAATTTTCTGTATTGACCTAAGAAGTTTGTTTATGACTATAGGAGCAGTCAAAGGTTGTAGCCAACAGTTATATGCCCAACTGTTATATTGATTGAGATGTTTCCATTTATGTGTGAGAAATATATGGTAATAAGTAAAACTGTAAAAAGTAATGTTACAGCCAAATGCAAAATACAGATTCGATGCCACATATCATAACGAAGTGAATTCGCGAAATACATGCACACTAAAAACGAATACGGAATTGAAATCCAGGAACAGAGCAAAACAGGAAAAAAAGAGAACCGAAATGAAATAACAACAGAATAGCGATCGCGAAAACTCAACATTTCTTTACCCTCATTACCCCCCCCCCCCTATAATACGACAACTGTAGTGAGTGTGACGTTTGCCTACGTCATAATTAGTTCAGGGTCCTGTGTTGAATAAATAACGTTCTTCCGATGATGAAGATTCTACAATCTTGGCTTGTTACATAATATTCTGTTCTGTAAGACTTTGTGTGTTAAACATAAGCGTATAGGGGCCCAATTTGATTGACGCGATTTGACACGTTAATGTTCATATCATACTGGCTTTTACATTAGTAATGGCGAATTAGTCGGGCAAGCTTAAAACTTTATTTTAATTACAAAGGAATATTTTTTTTATTCTATTGATTTCCTTTTGCTACATCATTACAATTTATTGTAGGTGCCCGAAAATTCTCAGCATTTTGCCCGAATTTTCACAAAAATATTTGGTTGGGGTGGCGCAGGCCCCCAGCCCCCCGCCTCCGACGTTTATGGTGCTAAAACAACATAAACTATACTTTGCTGAAATGGACAAGGGCTTGTAAATTGTTTGTTTACTCTTGTAATACGTGAAACACGTGATAGATCAGATATTCCTCCTACGTCATTCGTCTGTTTTATTCCTACACGATGTATGAATGATTGGGCGTATTAAACCATGAAGAAATAAAGGGATAAATCCCGTCAATTTTTATCTTTGTTTTCCCTTTCTTTTATTACCGCCTTTCCTATTTTTCCCAGCACCGGTTTAAACTTGCGGTTTTACATCTTACCGTTAGATTGATGAAGGTTTTCTCGTTCGTGTCAATACGATCGGATGTTAAAACGTCCTGGGGTGTTTACATTTAAAAACAAAAATGAACAGAGTTTTGATTAAAGATTGGTCACGTTCATAATACACGAGGAAATAGCTCCTTTAAACTTAGTAGAGACAAAATGCAACTGTTATATCCACATCGCGATGAAAGGTGAGAGGCACAGCAAGTGTATGCATCAGTATACTAAACTGAAATCAAGATTTTACCTTTGAGAGTGTATTTTTTAATGAATCATGGATAGCTGATAGTGACTTTATGAATATTCATTAGACGATCGAGTCACTATTTACAGTGATATATGAATATGTAGCGGCTCTATGCATGTCTCATGATATGAACATTGAAATATGAATAATAAGGATACAATTAAAGAGACTTACACGAATAAGGATGGACTATGCTCATATAGTGAAATCTAGTAAGCGATATACAATGGGATGATTGTACTGGGTTTATAATGTAGTCACTGATCTACATCATGCCTATATGTGTGTATAGGTAGGTTACCAATAAAAATATAGGCTTTCATTTTGAGTTACGTTCCTTCTAATATTTGAGACACAATTATTTAAATTAAAGCTTAAATCTTGAAACCAAATGCTGCATTGAAGCTGACAAATAATAAGTATCAGCGTATAATTAGAACTGATATTTTGACAAATACACATAGGGTTGTGTATAATTAAGCCTTTTGAATGTTGCGATCGCTATTTTGATGCACCTAATCGTTTTGATGCTGTGTTTGATTTTAATGCGACAAATGGTTCATACTAGTTGTATTTTTGTTGTTGTTTTTTTGTTGTTTTTTGCGATTGAGTTTGCTGCTGATAATGTTATTAATACTGCGATAGTTTCTTATGCTGTTTGATTTCGATGCTGCTAATGGTATTTATGCTATGATTTTCTCGTATTATTCATGGTTATGATCCTGCTCTGCATTGAATACGACGAATGTTTTATTATTACGATTATTTTTAATCCTGCGATGCTATAGTCCGTTTGGATCCTCATGCAGCAACGGTGATTTTTTATTGCCGTGTTGGCGCTCGATATAGTTCTACCATATGGCAAGGTGTTTAAATAATTCACCCTTCTTAATTCTGATCAGGTGTTCGTGTCTCAGCAAGAAATGGTTTATAAAACTCTTAGACCTTTGAGGGAACGTGAAATCTGAGCTTACGTATAGGTGTTTATGATCTAGACAAGTCAAAGATCTATATATCACAGAAGAACAAGAAGAAAAACTTGTTGATTGTCGGTAGCTGTTATGTCTTGAGAGATTTGCATTGTACGATGTCCAAATTATACAGAAGGAAAATGTCATTGTGAGATAACAGAGTTTAATTGACATATGCCTAAGCTATAGAGAACGGAATGCATTTTACGCTATATAACTTGAATAATGTGTACAGTTAAATTATGGTTTTGATGGGTTTATTGCCATATGAAAGTTATAACTTTGTGTATAAGGCTCAACTCATGCGGGTTAAGGGAACGTATCAATAGTTTATCAAAACCTTTTAGATATAAATAATAGCGAAATAGCTTTTTCATATGCCCAGACAGATATATAATTCAGATATATAATTCAACCTTTTCTAATGTTTACAGAGCGTGCAATGTTGGCCGGTAGTACTTACATGGTTACTTCATTCTACATCCATGTATAATTTAAAGCACGAAATGTAAATACGATTAATTTACATAGAATGAATATTCAATTATCAATGTTGTCTCCCTGTTTCTAGGAAGGCTACTATCTCTTGAATAAATTTATCGGTCTTTACAGGCAGCTATTTACGATATACATATAAAATCCACATGAACCTTTCAACAGGCGCGTATCCAGGGGGGGCGTTGGGGGCGCGCGCCCCCCGGGTAAGAAAAAGAAGAGAGAAAAAAAGGAGAAGGGAAAAGGGAAAAAAGAGGGGGAAAAGAGGAGGAAGGAAAGGAAGGGAAAAGAAAAAGAAGAAAGAGAGAAAAAGAAGAAAAGGACGCACCCACCACTTCTTGAGATTGTTCCCATCTGCATGAAAACGCGCGCCCACAACCCTACG
>JAIPMN010007251.1:0-12783 GCA_020650975.1 Apostichopus californicus
TGTAATAGAATTGATTGATCCATGATCCAAATTTTCCGATGGGTCGATATAACAATGGATCCCGTTCTTCTTGACTGCTGTAGGATCGAGTGAGTTGTTGAATGTAATGGATCCAATTGATCGTTCGTTACAAGCAGCATTATCCCGCAGGATCCACACAATTGATTTTAGCCGGTCCCAGATAACCGATGATTGATTATTGATTAGTTAATCGCATAACATGATCAAGAAATTCATTGTGGCAGGATGCACTTGCGATATTTGATAGGATCCGATTTTTTTATTGTAAAGAAGCAAGTCAATTGACTGAAATGAGTTCAATGATTTTAGCAGGGTTAAACGCATGTTAGGCTAGGAACCCCACCCATGACCCCCCCCCCCCCCTCCCTTCACTTCCCCGATATGATTCATTCAAAGTCCCTTCATTGTAACAGGAAATATTTATTGACGGTAGGTATTTTCATTTCAATGCTGTCTAATTCAAAATGATAAAGGAAAAAACCCACCAGACTCCCCTTCATGGGAGTCGACTTCAATGAACTCCTCCTTTGTAAACTCCTTTATTCGCATCTGGTCCGTCTATAAAGGTTTAGGACTCTACCACAAATCAGTCGGAGGGGGTGGGTGGGGGGTTGAATATTTTGCGGTCCCCTCAGCTTCACTACCTTCGAAATCCTGCGCACGTCACTGAAATAGAAACTAGAAATACCTATTTAAGTTCCATTTTAAAACTATTTTCATTGCAGAACCTTATATATTAAATGTTGAATATCTTTATTTATTACTAATAACACCACATTGCACGATTTGATAATAGTCTGGTCTTGCTTTACTCATTTTCTTTTACTCTTTGCAGCTACAAGTGGGAAATCCCTTTCTCTTCAAAATTCGAGAATCAATTGAATGATGATCCCAAGTATCAGTGGATGGAGAGAACTGAAACAGATGGTGAATATTATAACCTTATAAACCTCAAATCAATTCTGCAGGTGTTGGGGTAGTCTTCTTCAAGATCCTGGCATTCTGCTGTTACTTTGCCTGTTACAATTAATATGAGTGCGCCCTCACATACTCTTTCGAAAATCTGTCAAGACCAGTTTTAAGGCTTAATTCTCCTGACAGGCAGATTTGTGGAAGGGCGTCCTCAGTTAGTGTTATAATTCGACGATATCTATATATAGAAAGAACGTCTTGACCAAGACTAGTGTTGGGTTAACTTGGGGGTAAAGTTGGGGTAAAGTAGTTAAATCCTTTTTTGAAAATTCTGTACTATGGTGAGGAGGAGTATACTTTGGGCCCATAATATACATAGTTTACAATGTATACCATTATCGTATTGTAAACAATTATTCTGTTTTGCTTTGAAGCGACCCGACAAGTGTCTTGATTGGCTCATTATTTTTACAAGATGCTATTGTTATTTTTAACACATTTCTCTCTTTCTGTTTTTGTCTTGCAATCGAAGCGACTGGAAACACGTTCTAATTGGCTCATTATTTCATATGATGCTTTTGTTTATGTTTACATTTTCTTCTATTTTGCAGTCGAAGTGACTGGCGACAACTCTGCGTGGTACATCGCCAACTATGAAGAGAAAGGTTACTATAGAGTAAACTATGACAATGATAATTGGGAAGCTCTTTCGCTACAACTCAATACGGACCACACGGTAAGGATAAAACAGAAAGTCAAAGAAACTTTAGTTTTAAAGGATGTGAGTTGGCTTAAACCTGTCCTTAAAGCACAAAGGTAGGCATTTTCCTTGCAAACACACATCAACAGCAATCTGTCAAAATCCTTTATATATTTACAACCTTTCTATAATATATCAATGAACGTTAGTGTGTATAGACCATGTATGATTCCGCTATAATCAAACAGTTCAACCAGACAGGATATAAACCGGTCACTTGGATGTAATGACACATATTTAAACTATATACATGTCAAATATGTTCGGGTTATTTACATATGCTTTTAAGACATATAGCAAAGATTAGTTTATTACAATTGACAAGTATACTTAATAACAAAAGTACATTCCCAAACCACATAAATTCAGTATATATTCCCCCAATTAATAACCATATGTTGTGCAACCATTTGTAAGGGTTTGTATAGCGTATTTGAAATATATATAGGAATCGTCATCTTGCACGAAAAACACAGTGAACGAGTAGACACTAAAATTGGTTCATCTGAGAAAAATGCTCGTTTTGTGACACAAAGATAGGAGATGTGTATATGTCACTATACTGTTAATACAATCTAAATCATAGCCTTACGTCGTAAAACATAAGAACCTCTATGTTGAGCTTTCTATTCGATCCTTTCCTTTTATTTCTTTTAGATGATCCCTATCACTGATCGTTCCGGATTGCTGGACGATGCTTTCAATCTGGCACAGTAAGTCATAGCCTAAACTGAAGCATTGTGTCAAGAGATTATATACATTTTAACTCAATGGATCACGGCAATTGAAAGCAACATTTTCCTATGTACATATTTTAGTTGATCCTTACCAGGATCGTTTGGAAATTTTAAACGTTGCTTTCAATCTGGCACAGTAAGTCATAGTCTAAACTAAAGCATTTTGTCAGGAGTACATACACATTAACTCAATGGATCACGACAAATGAAAGCAACATTTTCATATGTAAATATTTTAGTTGATCCTTATCAGGATCGATTGGGAATGTTGGACGATGCTTTCAATCTGGCACAGTAAGCCATAGTCTAAACTAAAGCATTGTGTCAGGAGTACATACACATTAACTCAATGGATCACGACAATTGAAAGCAACATTTTCATATGTAAATATTTTAGTTGATCCTTATCAGGATCGATTGGGAATGTTGGACGATGCTTTCAATCTGGCACAGTAAGTGATAGTCTAAACTGAAGCATTGTGTCAGGAGTATATACACATTAACTCAATGGATCACGACAATTGAAAGCAACATTTTCATATGTAAAGATTTTAGTTGATCCTTATCAGGATCGATTGGGAATGTTGGACGATGCTTTCAATCTGGCACAGTAAGTCATAGTCTAAACTAAAGCATTATGTCAGAAGTAGATAGCTGTTTCTATGGTTACTATTTCTACATGTATAGTCCATTCCTATCCGTCACTTTCACAATTCGTTAAGAAATGTTGACAACAAATCTTTGGATGTGGTACAGTAATTGATATGCTAAACTACAGTATGGTATCACAAACACAATACAGCTGGTAAAACAAATGATAGTGATTCAAAAGAAGCGATATGGGGAGGTGATAGGGAAGGGGGGGGGGGTTGTGACACATTTATCGGAGTTCGAAGATAATTTCTATGGGTATATTAACCACGTTTCGTTTTTGTTTTCATATTTAGGGCAGAACAATTGGACTACGAGAAAGTGTTGGATATGACCCTATACATGGACAAAGAACTGGAATATATTCCATGGGACGCCGCTTATAGTAATTTCATGTGGCTCAGTGACATCCTTAGATACCAGCCTGCGTTTGCAGATTGGAGGGTGAGTTCAGTTTAAAGAGAAAACTAAAATGTTAAACCTGAAGTTTTATCAACTTTCCTTTCAGTTATAGTCGGGAAGAAGGATTATAACATAAACAAGGGTCTCTTACTACATAGGTACCCTTCTTCGTAAGAGTTCATTATACTGCAAAAGTTCGGCCCGATCCCGCCTCATAAAATTTAAGACTGCTTATCCAGGTAAGTATGAGAAAGGAAAACCTCGCCCTATGCATTTCTCTTTCTGTATATACGGATCCCCCGAATGTTTTTTTTTTTTCGTGCAGTACCCCCCACCCTCCGCTTCTCCTCAGACATAACTTGGTCGTTTCCATATTATGGACGATAGTTATTGCACAAATGTTGACTAATGAAGCTGTCGTCTTTTGAGTATTCGTAAAATTTAAAAGTTTATGTTTTCGAAGGACACCAACTGCAGTTTTGTGATGCATTGCTACAGTACAGACTTCGATCATCATCGTCATTATTGTCATCATCGTCATTTACGATAACATCGTCATCGTCATCATCGTCGTCATCGTCGTCACCATCAGCGTCATCAGGATGAGTGGCGATGGGGAGGGGTGGGGGGTAAGGAAGGTATCAAGATGCATTGAAGCCATAACTTAATGAACAATGCGTTCCAAAGGCTGACAAAATGAATATATTTTATAACATTTTTGATCGCCATTGGTCTGCTAGCATGTCCAGGGTGTATATACTTACTGTTCATAATTCTTTTGTACTTTTCATTTCAGGTTTACTTGCAAAGCAAAACCAAACCTTTATTGAACGATTACAATGATTGGAGTGCTAAAGTGTCTCATTTGGAGAAGTAAGCAAACTTTAATTAAATTTTAAATTAAGTTTCATCGACTAGATTGTCCTACACAAAAATTTAAAACAGCTGAATAACTGTAAGAAATCTGAGCAAAATTAGGGAAAATCGTAATTAAATAAGGCGAAAGAGTTGGCTTTATTTCTTTCCCTAACGACGGTAAAAGGGCAAACTATCTGTTTGAAAAGTAATGCAAGAAATCTGCAAAACTTGAAATTTTTACGATGTTTGTATACCTCCTGCACAAATACTTATTTTTAAAATATCATTTAATATTCACAGCTTCTTAAGGACGGATATCATCTATTTGTCGTGCAGCAGTGGTGACCCGGATTGTCTTAATGAAGCACTGACCCAGTTCTACAAGTTCCTCAATAATGAATCGTAAGCTGAAGTTTCCTTAAAAACTTACCTGAATTTCCTTTAAAAACTGATCTGCTTCAACGTTTTCTTTCTTATCATGTTTATTTATACAGAGTCTACATACTGCAATTCCTTTTATATTTTGGAATCAAATAAAAGTATTTTTTTTAGTAATGGTTCACTTAAGGTATAGACTTTCAGTTGAATACATTATAATAACATAATAGAAAGTAGTTAAAATATAAAGAAAAAAAATATTTTCATTTTCATTTCTTGGCAGCGCGTGAAATTGCTTTACGTTCTGAATAAAATTGTCTAACACAAAGCATCTTTTACTTACATGTGTGCACCCTAGTGTGTCTGCGAACGTGCTGAGTCCAGTTCTGCGATTCGGAATGGAATTGGACGGAGGCCAAGACAACTGGAACGCCCTGTGGGAACGCTATGTAAACTCGGACACATCTGCCGAAAAGTCTCGAATCTCATTCGGATTGGCCCGTACCCGACACGTTTGGTTACTCTCAAGGTAACATTTATTCACATATAAACATATACACATATATACACATATATACACATATACACAATTCACATATGCACAACTTGCCGAACTTTGACCACGAAATACGCACATGTGTGACACCGCGCGTATGGCTGGGTGTGCGTGTATGTGTGTGTGTTTGTGTGTATTGGAGACAGAGGGTAGGCTGGACGGCGATGTTACTATGACAACAGTGTGACAACACAAAGAGTTAATGCATATATACAACAGTTTGAACACGGTGCAGGTATACTGTCAAAATTTGTGTTTTTTCCACAAGGAGATGAAGAATTTATTTTCTTCTTCTATTTAATATTGTAATTAATATTTTAAGGAAGCTATATCTCGCTGAGTTTATATGTTTATTCATATTTATATTGATTTTAATTATGTTGCAGATATATTGAATATGCAATGGACGAGAGCAAGATTAGGAGGGGTGATTTCTTCTCAGTGCTTTCTTATATTTCTGGCAATCCCGTGGGAAATCCCCTTATTTGGGATTATATCCGCGCCAACTGGGAATATTTGGTTGATCGGTAAATATAAAATGCATCACACAGTATTTGATTATCGTTATTTTATCCTAATGTGCCGTAAGATTTCGAGGTAATTGTCCAACGGTGCCACAATGTCGAAGGATTCCTACCCTCTCGTACATCAAAAGTTCCCATGTATTTTCTTTAGTTTTAACAAGGAATCTGCGGTCTGTTCAAAGTTGTTGTGACACTCCCTGTAAGTGTTAAAACCACAGTTAAGAAAACAACGCACAAGAAACAAACAAAAAACATGTATCCCCAATCGAAGACATTTATTATTTATCTCTTTCTGAATATGCTTTGCCAACTTCCAAATTCAATCAATTACAATAAAGATCTTTACTTTAACCAAAAAGCCCAAACTCCACAAAAACTTAAATGAGGTCATCGAGCGACATTAATTAAGCGAACTATCGTATTAACTTCTTAAAGTCGTTACAGCTGCCTTACAATTTGAGTGCATTTCAGTAATTGCATAATTAAAATAATAATAAAGTAGAGCGCGAAAAAAACGTATATCAAGATGGTTACACTAACCTCCTTCGAATGTGCGAGAAATATTACATTTTGAAACCTGAATATCATTGACCATTATCTGACTTTCTAACATAATGTTTCTCAATTTACGTTGCAGCTTCGGTCTCTCCCGATCTCTCGGTTCTCTTACTTATACTACAACACAGTATTACTCAACCGAACTGAAATTGCAGCAGGTAAGATCTCTCCTATTATTAAATAAAAAATACTCCCTTTAACGTATATATTCTTCTAAAATATATCTGAAAATGGAAACGTTCATTTTTCATTATAAAGAGCAGAGAAAGTTTTGGCTAGGAGAGGATTCGAATCAGTGGCCATAAAATTCTTCGATCTTTTTAAATTGTTTGTCATTCCCCAGTCAGTTACTTATCTGCATACATCCGAAATTTTGTAACCCAAATGACAGAAGACATTAATACCGTGTAATTCATTTTCAGATGAACGAATTAGGAAAGTTTGACCGACTGTTTGAATTTGGTAAAGCAAAAAGAAACTAGCAGAATATCTTTATTTGACCCATTTGAGCAATATTTGTTGAATTAAAAAACTGCTTTTAATCCATAAATAAGGGCAGAAAATACAAATAGCTGAAAAAAAGTTTCATGCAGTCTTGAAATGACAGTATGTACGTCAGCTCTTAATACATACAAATATCCTTCATCATGAATATTGCATTAAAAATATGAAAGAAAAAATGTCTGAAGTCGGAATTCGAAATAATTACATTATGAATGTATAGAAGACCAGCGCTCTGTCTAACTACTGAGCTGAATGGTGGGCCTATCATTACCCAGTCTGTTTTCTGCTAATTATTCATTTTACGCATTTAAAAATCACACTGAAAAGTAAAGGATAATAGAAGTTACATATACAAGCCTTTGCATAAACAAATTTGCTACAAACATACCATAAATATTCTACTTCACTTGTTTTTTATAAGAAACAAAATAATAATAATAGTAATAATATCACAAAACAAGGAAAAACATGAATAGAGAGTAAAAGTTAACTATATTCAGATGACATGCATGGATTTTTTTTAATTTTTGCCAAAGAAATTGATGAGAAATATTTTTCAGTTTTTATGTTTGATGTAATTGCCATTGATTTAATGCTTTAAGTATTTAGGACGACAATCACCATTCATTTCATTTGATTTTATCATCTTTACCAGATGGAGGAATTTTTCGAAAAATACCCCGAGGCCGGCGCTGGGACCAGATCACGCCAGCAGGCACTGGAACGCGTGAGAACTAACATTAACTGGGTGAAAAAGAACCAAAATGTGATACAGGACTGGTTGAAGGATAACCCAGTTTAAACCAAGTTGCCACTAAGTTTAAACCAAGTTAGCACTCAGTTTAAACCAACTTTAAGCTACTTACTAAAACGTTCTTTGAACTGTATTAAGATATTCTTATTTCGTTTTTAATACAAGCAAAAATTAATGCAAACATTCTTTGAGGCGAAAGAAAACAATGAATTAAGACGTTATTTGTACAATTTTTCTTAGTTGGTCTCATAATCTAACATCTTCAAAATTATTGAAATAAATTGTCTAACATATAGATTTGAACAAAGTAGTAACTAATCGTTATTGTGTTTTCTTTATTAGTGGTGGCGGTAAGGGGGCGGGAGACAGAACTAGGGAGGGTTTTTCAAAGATGTAAATGACATGAAAGATACCTCACAGTGTTTTTCCCCGTCGACTAGTTGGAATTATTTACTCCCTTCATTTGTGAAACGCATTTCTGATTTTAACTTTCATCGATACCGTGCCAATAATCAATAAATAATCAATTGTATTATCATTTGTACATGCATGTTCTTCTAATTTGCAGCACTCACAAAAAATCAAAAGACATAACTTCAATAACATGTCGGAAGAATAAAACAAATCTCATCATTCTCACTAGTGTGTCTGATGTCTAATAATATATTGTTCATACACTCCAAAATAAATTTGTAAGAAACGGCTTAATGTAACCGTGCTTCAATCTAATTAACACCATCCAGCCAAAGTCACTTACACCCTAGTGGTAAATCAATCAGTACCTAGGTCTTACCCCATTTTCAAAGATCAAAATATTAACGCACAACTATCTTGTATAGTCAAGATAATATACCCAGTTTCAACAGTGTTTTATCCTACCACATACATATTCTACCATCTATCCTGTTCGTAGCCATCAATGACAGGATGTCATGCCCCCCCCCCGACGCCCACCCCACCCTATCTGATAAAAACATGTCACAGGCATCTAAACCTTACCATATCATGACCCAACTCCATCGCGATCTTATACAATCTATCCACGGAATGCTCCAACTAACCATCATCTTACCCCTTCTAAAGATCTCGTCGCACATGTCATCACGTCGTTCTCCAGTTCCATCAGCGTATTATCCCAAAGTCCACCGAATCTTTTACCATCTGTCAAGATCGTAAATATTATCAACATATCTTATGATATATGGTTCCAACATCTTAGTACATCTCACCAAGACCTTACCCAATACCTTTAAGTATAATTTCTTGTAGTACCCATACCCATAGATAAAACTATCAATATTTCTACTTTCATTTCTGTCTATGAAAACTCTACCAGATCCTATCAACAACTTACTCAACCCTTCACCATGCATGTTACTCTCGTCCCACTTAGACATCACTTCATGGAAATGGCCATTTTGAGTGTACGTTTGCTGTGTGCTACTGGCGACGAAATACAATTTCAGCTGGGTTGGGAAATGCTTGGGGTGTAGTGGGGTCGGGTAGGGGGTGTTCTTGCACCAACAGAGGGTTATAAATCTATGCTCACACGCAGAATGTTACTTTCACTGGACAAAAATAAACGTTTGAATTCATGAGGTGTCTGGTACCTTTCCCCTCCAACTCGCCTCCCCCTCTTCTTTCGATCGCCATTTCGACTGAATTTAATGAGTAACATCATAGGTTTACATAATAATGTCTGCGGTTATGCTTTATTGTTGTGGTGCCTTATCCCTAAATCATAAAACCTCTAATATAAACTGTCGGCATGAGGCAATATCAGTTTTCGTTAAACAACCGCCATTCCAAGAAGCGACTATGTCCCGAGAGATTGTTCATGCTGCGAGGATGTACTCTGAACATAAATGGTACGACGCGGTTTTTCTCTTTACGAAAGTCTTTGAGGCACCATTTGCCGCTTCTTCCGAAAATTTCGGGCAATTTCGGCAAACTTTGATCGGAAGCTGAATTCTTCGATTGCTGATAAGCCAGGTACTCGGCTCGGAGAAAACTAACAAATTCAGTGGTCTTCGAATGGAAATCCAAAGCTTGTGATTGCTTCAAGTAATTGGTGTACTGACACCGTGAAAAACATACATCCGCGGTAACTTGGATAGATTCTACCCCTTTCTGAACATTCGTTAGGGGGAACCACTTAGTAGACTCCATAATCACCGTAGCAAAGGGGTTTAATTTATTAACACGTCCAGCATAGTCATCCAGGAGAGAAGATATTCCAATTCCATCCGTTACTTGCGGAGGAAACATAATGCGGTCGAATTTGTCCTCGGTGTTAATGTTAGGTACTTTGTCATTGAGTAATTTCAAATCTAGTTTAATATGTTCATCGTCGAACAATGCTTCCAGTCGGGGTATCATCTTAGCAATAAACTGACGTACAAGCTCAACAGCTGATATAGGCATCTCTGTGAAAGACTTCTTCATAACGCCATAATCAAATACCTTGAATGGTAGCCAGTCGGTGCGAACAGCGAATCTCCCTTCTTGTGAATTTAACTTGGCGTATTGAGTCGTAGGGAAGCCACCAACTCGTGGGTCGTCTATGAGGAGTGGGTTGTAATGAGATAAATTCTGGCAGTTCTCACCGCATCTTTGTTGTATGAAGTTACCATTACCAAACCATTGATCAACAGAAGGTATGTGAAGTTCTGGAAGAAATTCGCGGTATTCTTCAACTCCCTTCAAAAGCTTCCGTAGCTCGTTCTTTCGCTTCTTTTCCAAACCCAAGCAACCATCGGACCCGATACGGCAATCTACATCGCTCCAAAACTTCCACACCTCTTTGAGACGAGTGAAGTTGCTCTTATGCAGGTGGAGTTTACCGCCTACTTTGTTTCTGAAGACTTTAAAAGCCATCGAAGACAGCTTCTTCAAAGTATCGTTTAAGTAGTCTGCAACTTCCGTCGATAGCCGGAGGGAGAACCAGATGGTCGGGATGATGTCGGATGCAACTTGTGGGGCTTCGTCTCTGTTGATGAGGACGTACAGAAGCAGTACATCTCGCGCTGCAGTTGAGAGGAGTCGTTCAAAATGTACAAAGGTGACTGACTTGTCGAAATCATCAGGCAGCGAAAAACCAGTGAACATGAAGGTTGGCAAAAAATTGTCGGACATGGTAAGAGTCTTCAGTTGGTTGAATTTAAAGTCTTCTCGGCTCAGTTCATTTTTCGGCAATTTGAGTAGATCTAGGGCAAATGGCAGAGTAGTTGAGGCCAAGCCAATGTCTCGTGACATTTTGTTTAGACAGTTTACGAGGCTCACACCCAGTTTGTGATCAAGTCTCAGTCGGTTGGCAACCTGATGGATTTGTTGTGTGATAACGGAGCACTCGTCTTTGTGCTCCTTCCAATGTTTACGTTGACACTTTGTGGCACAATAGAAAACTTGATAACAACCGGTGCACTGAAGGAATAGAGGAAACAAGAAAAAGGACGTTTAAGAACGGGATCAATTCGTAATTTTCAATGAAATACTCGATAACCGATATGGCGCTAATGGCCGGTATCCTGTGTATAGGTCTAGGCCTATATGTTGTTTTAGTGCATACATGGCTTTCATTATTATTGTTCACGTGATTTTAAAGTCGCGTGATTGAGTATACAAGATGGCCGAAGCCCAATAAATGCTTACTGCGTTATATTTTCGTCTATCATTTTGTTAATGTTTTCAACATAAAAGAACACAAGTACGCTTACACACGACTGGAACATTATTTCATTGTGAGACAGTGACTTCCTCAAACAGACTGGAGATTGAAGCACATTGTGTTGTCGATAAGGGCGAAAAGCAACTGTTTGGTCCCATTAAAGAAATGGAATGTACCACCAAGACACACTAAACTATAGTATATCATTGCAATGACTGGCTGAAAGTGCCAGGCTGCAGTTGCACAGATGATTAACAAGACATGGACTATACTTCAATGTCACGAATAGAACCAAAGTTACCGGGCACTGCTCAGCTGATCACTTGCACCTACTTTCTTGTCGATTGTCGAATAAACAATAAAGAATTATCAAAGCACGTCTTCTAGTATTTTTAAGTCTTCTAGTTCTCATCATATTCTTCCTCTTCTCTTCGTTCTCTCTTCCTTCTCAATAATGCATTCCACCAACCAACACTAACAATTTTGCCACAACATATAAATAAATAAAATAATATTTTGCAAGGTTTCAAGGTGGAATGTTAACAACATTAAGTTTAATCTATGACAAAATAATAAAATCCTAATCTAATGAGGAGGGGGGGGGGGGGCGGGCGAGGGTTGCAGAGACCCATTTTTAAAAATGTTAGTTATATAATTCTCACCGCTAAGAGGTTCTCGCCCTCCTGTTGGCAGTTGCTGCAGACTCTTGGAGAAATCGTAAAACATTCCTGCGTAAAATGGCGGCCGTTGTCCTTCTTCTTACAATTCTGTGAGCAGTACGCAGCCACGTGACAACCATCACATGTCACAGGGACCTGTAATTTCATTTCACAGTTCCAGCAGTGGCCATCCTCAATATCCATCTTCAAAAACAAGGGAGAAGTATTGATAAATTTATTTTTAATCGATTGCAATATCGATGGTTGGTAGATCTTAAATGATCTATCAAATCAATGGAAGTATCGGCATTCGACCAGATTTTTGTGTATGCAATCTTCTGTATATAACGTTGTTGTGTGAAAAGGTCCAGCAGGATGTCTAAGTTTGATCAAGATTAAGTGTAATACATGTATGAGTTTAGTAAAATGGCAACACTTGGTGACGGTAAATACATTTTACTTGACCATTATTGCACCAAAAATGTAATTGTTGCAATCCTTTTAAGTGCTTTTCTTTAAGGCAATTATATACCTAAATAATTGAAAATCTGTTGTAAATGGGATGTAAACCTATTTCTTGAAAACCTTATTCGGACGAAATGCTATCCAGTAACATGAATGTCAAAACAATTTGTCGCGATGTATGATATCTTCAAATTTCCGACAATATCTGACTCCAAAGGCTTAAAATAATGCAAGTGATGCATGAGATAGAATATACTGTACCTTTATGAAATTGAAATATTATACATTTACTCTATGACAAAGTGTCAGTGTCATTCACTTTTACACTTTATCTCAGTCTGGACTATCCCTTTAAAATTAAAATTATTTATATAAAT
>JAIPMN010007252.1:0-14928 GCA_020650975.1 Apostichopus californicus
TCCCAAGCGGAGCCGGCTTGTTTGTTTTTCTTGAAAAAAAAACCTTTGCCAGATTTTTTTAGGGGGGGCGCGCGCCGGGCGCGCCCCCCCCTGAATCCGCGCCTGGGATTGGGTGGTTGTCTTCTGTTCTTAATTTTCAGGATGATGTAAAAAGGCTAAAATCCACAACCATTTATATGGTAATCTGAAGAGGATGCAACACATACACACGTACGCACAGACTATGTTTCAGACATACAGAAAAGGTCTATCTTTACTTTTTCCCTTTTCTACACACAAATCTGGTCCCACTTAACAAACACTCCCTTATTAATTACCTAACGTGTTACACCTGCCCTAACAGGCTCCAGTTTTGTCGACCTTGCAATGTCCACAGGTTATCCAAAATTTTATAAATTTCTTAAAATACCCACCCAATGTTTAAGATTCTTAAGTTTACAGATGCAGTGTTAAAGTTGTTAAAGAGCCGATAATTTCCCTTTATAAGCAAAGCCAGAAAATTCCCCTGCACTGTCACACGACTGGTCCTTTTAAAAGAGATGGGTACTGTTCCTGACCCATTTGGTGTCGATGATTTAGCGAAGGAGGGGTATGGGGGGGGCAAGCTGCTGATTGGTTAATACTTCAAGGGGTCAATCTCTTCGGGTCACGAGGGAACAGAGATACCTTGCGTATATTGTCCAGGCCGAGGTAGAGCATGGTGACTCGTTCCAGGCCGATGCCGCCACCTGCGTGTGGAGCTGCTCCATATTTGAAGGAGTCAATGTAAGACTGGATTGTGGTTAGATCTGTAAATGAGAAAAAAATGAATTTGATTTAATATTATTGACCATATTCTAATATTAGATTCATCAAAAACTGTTCTACTAAAAGAAAACCAAACCTTTAGGCTGTGACACATTATCAGTGACAACATTCATGTACATATAGTCTACATTTGCCACAAAAAAAAAAAAACAGGCATCGTGGACAACATACAGGCACATAATAATATGCTCAAATTCATTATTTTGCTTTGTCAAAAAAAAATCCTTTACCACATTATGCAAATTTATGGCACATTTTGCAATTTAATACTGGTCAGGTAACATTAACAATTTCTCAGGTTTACTAGCATGAAAATGTTCACTTTTCTCACTTAAGAAGTTTAGAAATCATTTTGAGAGATATCACAGGTTTAATGTTACGTCACACACAAGGCTTGAAGACTTGATCAAGTCAAATCATGACATCATCAAATTGCATCCATCTTTTCTTTCTTTATTATTACAATGTTCGTTTTGTTTCTCGAACAGACCTTTGCTTTCAGTGTCAACACACACTGTTAATATTTTTACCTTGAAAATAAAATTTAAATTATGACAGAGAGTAACAAAGAGAAAGTAAAAGGTTTCAGATGATTAGTGGCAACTATTACATCACAGATTTACATAAGACAGTTGTTCCCAGACACAACCATTTTTTATTTAGGATATTTTTACCCAGACGGAGCGAGATTTTTCATAGCTGTTTTGGGGGAGTTGTTCTTCACATCGATCTGGAGCCATCAGACTTGACAAAACGTTAAATACGGCCTTATTGCTTTTAAAATAGTAGAAACGTTTTCATCAGTATGTTACCACTTAAAATCGATTATTAGAATTTGTCTAATAGATGAAATCTCATCAAAATAAGTTCCATTCAAATCAACCATATCTTGAATTAGGAACAAGATATCGAGATGGGTTTTCAACTAAAAGTATGGAATATTTTTCTATTCCGTTTAAATGTGACGTTATTCCACCGGAATATCCCTTTGACAGCAATCTAAGACTTTTATTAAACAAACAGAGAAAACACAACAACACACTTGAACAAATTCAGCAGAGAAAAAAATTGCCTAGAACTGTAGGTCTTTTAAGTCATGTTTAAAAGAACAAAGAAAAGAAGTATTAAATCTGATTTGGTAGGGGAGGATGATTACATTCTTTAAACTTCAAAGGACCAATCTCTTATGTTAGTGGAGGTTTTTGGTATTTTCCCAGTAAAACCTGAGTAGCTGACCTTAACGGGCGATTCGGTTGATAGAATTTTATTAATTCAATTAAATAGTTACGGGACAATTGAAGCAAAAGTACTGAACTCTTAAAATGCACACGATATATCGACAAGAAACTAATGAAGAACGGCGGTATAATATGTGTTTCATGTGTTCTCTCGTTAAAGCAGGATGAGAGACGAGAGGAGAGACTCACCGATCTCGTGATGCAAAGCTCTCTCCGTTAGAAGTTTTGGATCGTGGATTCTCTGCGCTCCGGACATGATTTCCTCGCCTCTCATGAAGATGTCGTAAGAATTCGATTGTTTCTGAGAGAATGAAGAGGATGAGGGAGGAAGAGCATTTCAAAAATAGTCAGCGGAAAGAACAAAAAATTGGTAAATATGATTTTCAAATATAATTTTCAGAGAATTAAATCATTTTTTTTTAAGTTCGGCAAATAAAGAAATAAAACGAACGATGGAAGAAATTCTTCGAAAAGCGATAATTTTCAAGTCGGCATTATCTATCATGGTTGCAACGGTGTATCGACCTTTTCATAACATCTCGAGAAATTCTTTCCCTCCCGTCAATGGTATGAGCCCTGCAAGTGGACACTGCTTTCATGTCAGATGTCCCACTGCCTGCCCTAATTTGCATATAACACTAAGGGCGAAAGTATTGTCAGGTGAGCAGATTGACAAAAATCTGGGGAAGGTTTATTTTAAACACATTGAAACAAAAACTTGGTCATACTACTTACGGGGTCGTTAGGGTCAGGCATCGTGTAGAATGGGCGAACGGCCATGGGGAATTTATCCAGGATGAAGAAATCGGTGTCGTATTTGGCCTTGACTAGCCGACCTAACAGCTTCTCTGCTGGAGTCCTGTATCAAGGAGGACAGAAAGTAGCATCTTACTATCTACGAGAAACTGTTTATTGTGGTAATTATTAGAACAGATCAAGGGAAAAGCTTCCACTAAAGCAAGAATGAAATGTATAATAAAATTAAAGAGAGGTAAAAGACAAAAAACTGTCTAAAAATATACACTTGAGGGAAAATAAGAAAAATTCATTGATACAACCCCAGGCTACATAGCTCCTTCCAGAATAGATAATATCATAGAATACACACACACACCAAAATTGTATTACTTTTCGTTCCAGCAGTGAGCTGCTCTGCTTAATGACCGGCGTCATTGACATTCGACAGATGAAATTTACTTTTATTTTCTTTAAAAGTTGATAATAACAAAACTTTGAAAAGATTAATATAACTACAACATTCATGGATGATAATGGATGTATGATGGACAGGTACCATCAATGCTATCAAGTAATTTGACAATTAAAACGTCAATATCCTACAAATTTGAGGGCGCCAAAATAATTGCTGACAGTTTTTTTTTCTCTGTATTACATTCCTGCAGATTCTGACTCTCCAAACAATTTCCAAACTTTTAGGGGTGGTGGGGGTGGTGGGGGTGGGGGGGGGGGGAGGGGAGATGGTGTAATAGAATTGGAAAGTATAGAACTTATCAGTGCTTTGAGAGTGGCAGTAAAACTATTGGTTCAAGTGGTCTGTTCAAACATGGGTGACCATTTGTTGACTCTCTAGCAATATTTTGGAGGCCATTCTGACTACATTGAGGCCATTCTGACTACAATGAGACGACTACTTTTGCATTCAGCTGTCTGGCAACTTAAACAAGCCAACCAACCAGCAATGACTCAAAAACAGGATAGCGACTGTTCAAACAGAAATGTCCTTCAACATTATTATCACCAAGTGAAGTAAAATAAGGGTGACCTAACAGGTCGACTCAATCCTTGGCTGGACACCCTCCATACTAGTAATAATGGCATTTATAAAGAAAGTTGGAAAATTTCTTCCTTTCTATAGTTTTTCTGCATTATTGGAAATGGCAATTGACTAGTTGAGCTAATGGCACTAATTTATTTTTTACTGGACACTAAATTATTTGGTACTAACAATTAGCTACTAACACACTTTGATCTTCACAAAGTACAAGGTGGACAAATTATCTTACAACATCACTGATGTTTCCGTACCAACTGCTATTTCAGCAGTTATTTCAGTTTCAACTGATACTTCTCCCCCCCCCTTTCAACGCCCCCCACCCACCCCCATCCATTCCAGAAATCCTGGATGTAATCGGTGCTAAGCCCAATTGTATGAGGCCCTTCGAGCTTATATATGTAGTAGATTTTGTACGTTATACCTGCCATGCATCACCTGCCGGCTATAGTGTATTAAATATCACCCCTTAAAGTAATGGACCAGTCCCAGCCCCGGCTGGGGATTTTTCTGTCACTTACGTTAAGTCTTCTTCATCTCCCATCTCGACACCGTTCTCTCGGAGTGTTTTAACCGCCTCGGGGTAAGTCAGTCTCAGAGGAGGTTCCAGAAACTTGAAAGGTTCTGCGGGATACTGCCTGTTCACCGTTTCGATTTCTGTCTGGTAACGATCCCGCAGACCACGAAAAATGTCGTTGAACATTGAACCAATCACATCCAAGGCCTGTTGAGATATATTTGTTGATGTATGTTAACGATGCAATGGAACCACAATACAGCACAATGTGACAGTTACAACGTAAAAGTTTCCACACAGAAAAATAGAATAAGGTAAAAATTACAAACGTTGATCTCAATTATACTTTTTGTTTGCTCTCACCATTTGTTAACTGTTCTAGTATGCAAGTTGCTGGAGGGATGGGTTGGTGTGGGATTATAGAGTAAAGTTATTAAATTTATAAATGATTCATTAAAGTGGTTTGTTTAGCTGTCTTGAATCCATTTCATTAACAGATATTTTTCATTACAAGTTTCAATTGTTTCAGTTGTTAATGAATTCATGGTGGTAAAATTCCATATCAATTCAATTTCTCTATGCTGTATGCAAACTTATAAACTGAGGTAGAAATTCCCTCTTACAAGAAATCTATGAATTACAACTTTGCTGTAATATACAATATTTGCTTTGATATTTTTAATTTTTTTGTCACCTGTAATAATTTGATTTCATAAGCCAAGGGTTACTTGTTATCTGCATATCACAAGTGACATAAATAAAATATTATGTGAACTGAATTATATAAGAGATGTACGAAGAAAATTAGTGCATGTGTGTGTAGCGGTGGAATGGGTTGTGGGTAATGAGGGGATGGAAATGGGATTGGGGGGGGGTTGTACTTGTTTTAAAGCTGTCAACATTTGTTTAAGATTCAAAGGTTATCATTGTTACAGTTCTCATACACCTCTCTGATGTAAAAACATCCTTTGATTATTCAAGAAACTTTTTGGTATTTGTTTATACCTGTGTTTTGGGTAAATCCAAAATGTCAATTATGGGAGGAAAGTGGCAGGGGGGGATAGTGTAGCAGGAATGTCTCTTACCTCATGATAGTGGTAGTTGAAAGCCATTTCCAGGTCAAGTCCCACAAACTCGGTCAAATGTCTGTGGGTGTTGGAGTCTTCAGCTCGGAAAACTGATGAAAAAAGACACCAGTTTAGACAATTAAATGTAGTAAAAAGCGGAAACCCCCCAAAAAGGGAACAAACCCAAACAAACCCACCATCATGTTAAGGTTATAGAAAACCTTGTGATGAACCTAACATATGGGGTTGCATCATCAGTGTCAATTAGCAGTTGAGCCACAACTAGATGCTTTAAACAATACATCCACACTGTACCTCTGTCAAAATTTCCACCCTTCCCTCCTCATCTCATCTCACCTCCCCCTTCCTCCACCCCACCCGGTCCTCTTCAGTACTCACCTGCTCCTATTGTAAAGACTCTGTCAAAATCAGAACAGATGGCCATCTGTTTGTAGAGTTGCGGAGACTGGGCGAGGTAGGCACTGGTCTTGAAGTAGCTGACTTCAAAGACATTGGCTCCACCCTCACTAGCAGCTTTTTGGATTGAAAAAGATGAGAAGTAATACATAAAAAAAAATTAAAAACTTACAAAACAGAAAATGTTATCTACTACACAATTTAAACCAGAAACCATCATTAAGTCAACAAGCTGCTGTGAATCTTGTCTGAGACTCGTAAAGTCCATCACCCTTTACCTGTTTGTGGACATGTTGCTCGTCGGATTGTTGGAAGCAAAGCAGATGCAGCCATCGAGTAATTCTCCTTAACATCAAACACTTCCTGCTTAAGTGTGCTCAGACTACTAATGTTACTGTAATAATTTTGCAACATGGTTGCCCTGACGACGCTTCAAAGTGAAGCGGGTCATGTGTTAAGTTTGCATTCATCTAAGAATTACCCCGAATTAAGTCCAGAGAGAAAGAACAGAAACGTTATCATGAGATATATGGAAAGGGCCTTACTTACCGGAGATAATTTTTGGTGTGTGAACTTCCACAAAGTCGCGCTTCATGAGAGATTCTCTAAAGAGCTGAACCACTCCTCCTTCTAGCCGAAAGATGGCTTGGCTGGTGGAAGTCTAAAGAGGTGAAAATGGGGTGAAGATTTAACATCTTCATTTTTCAAACATGATGTACGTATTAGTCTGTATTCACAGTTTAATGCTTCGTAATGCGACAACAGTCCAGCTGCAATTATTAGTTTAAATCCTAGAGTTCCTCGTTAAGCTTGGACAATTATCAAAAGTTTACATCGTTAATGAGGAAATGGAAAGAGAGAGATACCTTTATGATTATGAACTAATCCAATCTCCAAGGAAAATTTCTTAAAAAATTATCAATCACAACTAACCAAAACAAAAAATATGTAAGAATGGGATCATTAATATTATCCTACCATTTGACTAATCACTGACATAGCCTAACCCTCAAAATCTCTACCTTGCTATCAAGAACTCGGTATATATCATCAAGCATTCCTTGGGATTAAGGCATTTGAGTTTGCTTCATGTCTACCCTGATATCAAGAATATCAACCTTAAAAACTGAGACAGAGAATTCAATGAGGTTTAGCCGTAGGTTCAGGTTAAAAGTTTGATCATTTGTCAGAGCCTACCCTAGGAATGATACTTCAGCTTGCCTAAACTGAAAGCAAGAAAAAGGATTGTCACCCAATCCTAACTTGAGAAAAAGACTTCAGGAATCCTCCAGCCTTTTGGTTATTATCACGCCTGGTCCTCGGATCAAGTGTTAGGTTATCATCACGCCTAGCCTAACATCCCATATACAGTTATCATGAAGCTTAAAAACTCTGAGATCAAATATCCTGCTATCATCATCACGCTTTGTTACCTTACCCTGAGATTAAAATCTATTATTTGGGTTTTAAATCTCAGCTATCATCAAAGCTTCACCAAGGACACAATTTCAGGAAGTGTTTGGTCTACCTGGGGGTAAGTTTGGGTTATATTCGAGCCTACCGTGGGATTAAGAACAGTGAGCTTTCTTCAAACCTACCCTGAGATCGAGGATTCTGTTATCGAGCCTGGTGTCTTGATTCACCATTGGTCCTTGAGATTCGTCGCCGTCTGGTCGAGCAGCGTCATCAATCTGGAGAGGAAGACGGGGCGCTGCTTGGCTGATGACAAAAACCTGTCACGAGTGAGCAAGAAATTAAAACAATCAAAGGTCAAAGGTCAGCTTGGATCAAGAGAGCACTGATATGGAAGCAATGGAGCAAATATGGAAGAAAACATCACTTAAATTCAAATTTGGGGAATGAGAGGGCAAGGGGTGAAAGGATGAGGACTCTGAATGGGAAAGTGAAGAGATGGGAAGAGGGGGAAGGGGATGGAAGGGATGAGAGGGGCAGGAGAAGCACTAAGAGGGGGTTCGGGGAGAAATATGGTCCTCTGTGGACTGATGTATGTCATTTCAGCCACTCTGTTGGCCATGTTAAATATACCACTGGAAGAAAAATGTCTCACTTCCTGCATGGACCTGTACAGCTGCAAGCAGAGCTGTGCATGTTACGTCATGACTCATACATTGTACAACTAAAGCCATCATTAACTAATAGCTGATCATCAACTGACTATTTCAAACCATGTGAAACCTTACAGGGATATCTAGTTGCATTTCAGTACACAATTTTATGACAGCATTTCCACTTGCCAGCATATTTAGCTACGTCCATGTTCCTGTGGCCCTAATGTTCAATACCTGTTCTATTTGTAACTCCACATCCTGTTGTGTACAGCTCTCGATCTTCTGAGGTACAAGGCTGACGACACCTTCCACATCGATGATCGATTCCTTCGTGATGCTGTTTCGAAAATAGATGCAAGATATTTAGTGTTTGATTTAAAAACCTATTCAGTGGTACAATTTCACCTATGACAGCTTTGGTATTAGCATTATTTCAATTTCACACTTGTTTCACTTTCAAAAAAAGTCCTCTATTAAATGATTTAAGAAAAAACTAAATGAAGACAAACATAGCTTTGAAATGAAAATAGTCTTTATTTATGTAAAGAAAAGCATTTTATTTCATTGCCTTTTGATAATTACTTGTTCTGAACTAGAATCCCACAAAGACTTCCTTGAAACTGTCACCAAAAAATGTTGATAATATCTGTAGCACAAAAGTGACAAACCCTTAAATGTCTTACATGCAACAATGAGAGACAAGAGAAAAAACATCGCCAAAAACATAAAAAAGAAAGGATATTTTGTGGAGACTTACTTAGCGACAAATCTGACCATGGCTTTACTTATATTCTCATTGACAGCCACCAGACCTTGAATGTTGAAATGTTGCTGTCTTAGCACCACAAAACATTGTTTTCCTGTAGAGAGAAATAAATTCCATCATGTGAGATCAGTCAGATATTTTTTTAAGCTAGCCTCAAACTAAGCTGGACAAATCTGCCAGTTTGAAGATTAGTTGCCACATGATATTCGCCACATTAGTCGCCACATGATATTCAACATGTGGCATTTTACCTACTGGCATTTCGCAGCAGTGTGTAGCATATAATGCCTAAATCTTCCCATTTTCAAGAAAGTTTAGGCTATCAAAACAATTTTGACATGTGACCTAAACATGCAGCCATCTAAGCTTTGATTCCTTATGAGATACTGAAAATGACACCACGGAAGTCTCCATTTAGAAAAAATTCCTCGTCTGTGAATTTTTTTATGTCGTCTTGGGACTCTTGACTCACCTTTGGCTCGGCTTGTGTGCAGCCTGGCTCTGACCCATACTCTCTTAGTAGCCTCGGATGATGTGAGGGTCTTAATCTTGACAAGTTCTCTATCTGGAAAATAAAATTTTACAGAAATGATATCAGCTTCTTTTTGTGATGCATCTCAGTCTTTTACCAAACACAGAAAACTTTTTCTCATCTAACTGTGGACTGTAGAGGCAGTCTACAAAGTCAAATCAAGAAAGCTCTAACTTCGATGAAAACAAAGAACGGTTCAGCTCCGAATCGATTTGGTCCAGCAACCTCCTCGGGGGGAAATAGTCCTGTGACGTTGAAATAATGTCCTACCAAATCAGCTAGGTCTCATTTGGATTTCTTTCTCCAGGAGCACTCTTCAGAAGCGACAGAACTTTGCATAAAATATGATCTTGGAGAATATCCAGCTTCATTTGAAACAAACCACATAGTGATTCTAGTTTTGAAGTACAGTTCTTTACAAAACATGGCAAACTTGCTAAATAATGAAAATCAAAACCAACATTCATGTAGCTAATTTCGGAAGGGAATTGTTTACCAGATCACCAACAGAAATAGTGATGCCTTGCCATATTTTATAGACCAGGAAATTTCAAGGATCCCTGCAAAATGATGTGTTTTGAAAATTTATAGACTTGGACTGATCGACAGGGTTCTTGCAACTACATATGCACCTCTGGTAGTTTTTGTAGCGTACTATTCCAAATGTCAATTCTTTGGAGAACAGTCAAAACATAAAAAATAGTGCATTTTGCTGCCAACATATTTAACAGGTTTACTTAGGAGCAAGAGTATGAGTTGATGTTGACACAAAATGATTACATATGGGCTAACATTGAAAAGATGTAAAATATGAACATTCATGAGCTTTAATTTTTTTACTAATGGAATAAGAATCAGGCAAAAGCTGGCAGGCATTAGTTATGCATAGTTGTAGGTTATTACCATGCTAGCCCAATGACACCACTGTAAAATGGACTGCACACTAATGTTAAATTACGGTATTTTCTGCCGGTGAGCAGGCAACTTGGATGATAGGATTAAACCTGATTCTAAGCAAAGTACAGACTGAAGGGAACTCTAACCTGGTTTTTCACGAGATTGTATTAACTGGGAGACACCATAGCGATCCTTCGAGTAGTCTTCTCCCTCAGCAGCTTCGGCTTCTGCTGCCTAAAGAACAAAAAAAAGACTTAATACTTTTCCGAAATTAAAGCAAATGGGAACCTCTGTTGGAATTCTGTACCTTATCTCTGATACTATCCTAGTAATTAGACGGAGGGAGAAGAGATACTGCATTGCCTTACCGTCCGGCCAGTATTGGATGTGGTGACGAGTGTGCTAGGGTTACAGAATGATTTTACTAGTAATGAAATCTAACCACTTCGCCTTATTCGATATCTTTAATGTAGGTTCTTTCTTTCCAAATGTCATCTGACACTTCAATAAAGAAATTTTAAAAATTTGGTACCTAAATGTTTTATAAGACTCCCAAATTTTTTGAGGGGTTTTCTTGAAACACATCTAACCTTAGAGTACTCTTTACTAAAATATTCTGGTCCTTATTATGTAGTTATAGGGGAAACAAATTCTGGCCAACTGTACTTGGGGGGAGGGGGAGGGAAGACAGAGAATCAATACCATTGTTATGGCAATTGGTGTCCAGAGAGGAAGGACAGGTGGGGCAAGGGGAGCATGACAATAAATTTGATGGTCATGACTGAATTGAGGCATTGCTGTGGCTGATGGTTATGACTGTATTGAGGCATTGCTGTGGCTGATGGTCATGACTATATTGAGGGCATTGCTGATTACCTGCTGTGCTGCACGTGCTGCCTTCTTTGCTGCCTTTTCTGCTTCCTTCTGTTGCTTTTTCAGGGCTTTCTTTGATGGCCCATTCTCTTTGCTGAAAAAAAAGAAAAGTAACTAAAATTTTACAAAAACGGAGGATACAATGTTCCAACGTTACTACTGTCTTTCACCTTCTTCAGCCAAGGTGATTAAATGTGGTTTCGAATTGCACTTTGAAGTCCATGTTTTTTTTATCTATACAAACCGTGTAGGTATCTGAACCAAAACTGATTCATGCTCTGTTATTGCATGTACTTCATATATGCAAATTAAAATAGAGTACTGCAATTTTGTAAATAAATATCATGGCATCTGTATAGTGATAGCATGAGGAATAAGGAAATTGCACCCTCAATTTTCACCCAGCTGCTGGGCCAACAAGGCATAGCATATGCACTATTTATCTGGCTGCCAGACAAAAAAAGGCAACATGGCTCATGCCATTCACCTACCAGCTGAATGAATAAGGAATAACTCTCTTGAACTTTGCCTGACTACAGCAGGGCAAATAAGAACTGCTTGCTTTATCCCCCCCCCCCCACCCCTAAACCAGACACAGGTGGAATTTGATAGTCATATGCAGTTTAAGAAATGCACATATTGCAAAAATGGTAATCCATTATCTACAGACATGCTGATTCATGGATCATGGAGATTTAGGACAGTGATAATAGACTACAGAAATGACTACTCATGGAAATCAAGTGACCAAACTGAATTCACATTACCTCACACATCAAACCATGCCCTTTCAAGGAGCTTTTAAATTCAGAAAGACCATGTACTCTACACCCAATTGTTGGGTATAATGGATTGCTGATATGGAGTTTTCCCATTTATAAGCTAAGTCCTGTGTTGGACAGATAATATTGTAGAATTGCAATGCGGAAGTCCACAGAAGAAAACATGAATGAAACTTCAATTCAGAGAAACATTACAGTACATCATAAAGCTAGAAAGGGTACAGGGGAGCTCTGATTCAGTGATATTTTTACCTCAACCTCATGGGCTCAACATTCAGGAAGGACATAATTAACTATACTTCTGTTTCCCTCCCCCTCTATCTCCCCTTGTCCCCCCACCCCTTCCCACCCCCCCCCCCCATCACTCCTCCTCTCATAGCTCTCTTCCACCCATTTTTTCTCCACACCTTTCTGTCTTTGTCCTTCTCCAGTTTATTCCCTACCCTCTTTCCTTTATCCTCTTTGTCCCTCTACAGTTTATCTCCTACCTCAAGGTAGGCCTCTCCTCTTCCCCTGTTGGTTTCTTTCTTTCTTCTCTCCATCCTTTGTGTACTAATCCTCTTACATCTATCTCTTTGTGTTCACCATGATCATTAATCTGTCTGTATTCTGTGCTTGTATTTTTCCCTCCTGTTACTGTTACTTGTTGTTTAGGCTCTGAAGAAGATCCTGCTAGGATCAAAACATCAGGCCAACTTACTTTTACACATTTAATTTTGAGACTAGTGTAGTTGTAACCATGTGATAATATTCAGTGGTACGTTCCTTCGAAAGGAAATATATTACTCCACATAAATGATGCATGTATCTGTTGAGAGAATGGTTGTATTGCTATTCATCTGTCTGCCAGCTGCATCACAGGCATCAAGGTCATTCGTGTGCTATGTTATTTACTAGGTCTAGGGGCCTAGGCAATTTTCTGTACCGAAGTTACAATAATATATGGCTAGGCCTATACTAGTAATATAGTATATGATACGCTAGTATCAACAAGCACTAGCACTTGAGCATACTTGGCGCAAGTGGCCTAACCTACACTGGATTTGGAATAGCCAATAGAACAGCGTGCAAACTTGTGCAAACTTGCCCCAATGGGTATAGCCTAATTGATTTTGATAGATGAGGGCTGATGCAATGGTCTTTCGCATAACCAGTATTCTGTCAATATGGTATACATTGAACAATGATAATTATATAGCATAAAACGGTACGGAAATACCCACAGAATAGCTTGTGATTATCATGCAAATATCAGTAAATAGTTTTCTCAGCCATACTTTTCAGAATCCATTATATTTGTTTCCACTTGTCCACAGAAACGGAATAAAACCAGTCTTTCGACACGTTCCTTCTTTCACACGAAAGTCAGCAGACGGGGATGTACTACAATGAAACATCGCTCAATCAGTCATAGTAGCATGTATGCTTCTACGAGATTTCGATATAATACTGGTAGTGAGGAAAACGAATGATAGAAAGAAGATTTTGCACATGCAAAAGTCAGGTAACCCCTTAAAGCTTTCATTGATTCACAAATCTTGTCCGTTTTATAAATGAAATTGTTGCGGACGGAAATTGTTACCAATACAGAAAAATGTTGCCATTATCTTCAACAAATCTAAAGGAATATTGGATTTACGCTGTATAGGGACTACCTTTTTAAATGCTCATATATATCTTTAGATGCTGAGGGTAAAAGGAGTTCCCTCGAGAGAAAAAAATGAAAATTGTGATCATCATCGTCTAAAGTGAACAGAGCTCACCCATGCTTGACACCTTTGCCCTTAAGCTATGTAAACATAGTTCATGTTTGTTTAACTTGTTTGTTTCAAGAACCCATGCATGGCCAAACGAACAGAAAAGTGCAGTAGACTTAATAGATGTAAACAATTGATGGAAAAACATTTCCAAATAATACCCTGTTGACAAGTCAGTCCATTATTTCTAAGTTTTAAAGTTCAATGGTGTAAGCATTATTCTAAGTGATCAAAGAAAAAACTACTACCACCGGTTTGTGAAGACTCGCGCAAAAAGAAACGTCTAATGCCGGTAATCTGACCTAGTTTCGAATGAGGTGTAATAGAAGTGTTAAAAAACCACCATCGATCCCAGAAAATACACACACACAGCTTGCTACCATCGGTAATTAGACAGTAGTTTACAGTCAATACATACAGCTGCGTTCAATACCCAGGCTACAGCACAGTGTTCAAACAATACAGCGATGGACATCTCAGGTCCAGTTTAAGATAACAATGTATCACGTTTCATTACTGTACTGTCTGCATTTTGTAGCGACACGAACAAAACGTCACTTGCAAGCAACGGAAAGTTAACTTTTTCAGATGGCCGCACGCGGTTGGGGCGAGTCTTTAATGCCTCTTAAACAAAGATAATTTTCGATCTTTCTTTCAAAACAAATTATTTTTGAGCTTGTTTTCATTTGAGTTTATAGATTCCTGTAATTTTAAACTTATCTCAACGGTTGATCACATCAATCACCATAGTGTACATATTTCAATCTTCAAAGATAATACCACCTTCAATCAATTACCAAAGAAAAACTCACAGACAACTTATATAGTAAATAACTGTACATGGCAACGACATAATGCCTTAAATGTTGACACACGTACAAACTCTATTCAAACAAAATGTAATCATTTATTTCAAGGCTATTTAGAGTCAATCACAGAAATTATGTTTATATGACCTTCACTTTATAAATAAATTAGTCTGTCTAGATGATCGCATTGTTATGAATTCATGGGAGTCACATGCTCATCACAATTGAATCAACAGTTTATACACGATGATGTAGGCTATATTTAAAACAATGTAAAATATGTAACGTAAGTCTTGGTTGAGCCATAACGATAACATATTTTACTACACATGATCAAAGTCTATCAAAATCAAATTTATGGTTATAGAAAATGGAAGTAATTGAGATGTTAAATGATTCATCAGTTTTGATAGTAGGCCTAATCCACTCAGAATTTAATATGCCTGTGCAAGTGATGGCGTATATTTAGTTGTTAGCCTAATTCTGTACTTCAGTCAAACCAATTGTAGCACGGGTACAACAGTATATGAGTTTATTACGGTACATGTAGACGGTAGTAGTCACATTGATATATGATCAAGAGTACAATATATACATATATATAT
>JAIPMN010007254.1:0-10752 GCA_020650975.1 Apostichopus californicus
ACCATCGGTTTGCAAAAAAAAAAATGCGTAGCTTAGTTTACAACTTTAAATTTGCTGGAAATCGGCATTTGTTTGGAAGGTACTGTATGTGCTATGTCTTATAGAGGGAGTGTTATATTTTATATTGGAGTAGTTTCTAGTTGTTATTATTTCTTTACATCAATCTGGTATTACATTTTAGAGTAATTTTAAACAAGTTACGATGGTACAATTTGCTTTTCAGTTTGATTGACCTAAGCTTACATTTACTAATTGAACCTGAATGGAATTAAAAAGGTAACGAATAGGTATGTTTAACTTGAAGTTCGTAACATTTCTATTTGTTCATAAACGGTATAATACTGAAAATAAGTACAAAATAATGTCGGAATGAAGGCAATATGTAATTAAAATTTACACTTTGGTAAAGATTGAAGATGGATGGTTTGTCTGAGATACTTTTTGAGATGGATATTTTTAGTAACTATTCTTAGCCCATTTCAAGCCATTAACAGGTGACATTCACATCGAGGTGGTTAGGCCATTCGCTTAGCACAGTGCTGACTAGGTAGGATGTCATATTTCCGTATTTTGGAAATTCAAAAAAAAACCAAACACTTTTTTTTTTCTTTCCGAGAAACTGCAGAGGTTATTTGGTACATACAAAAGGATACCTTAGAGCCTTGTATTACAACTAAGCAAAAGGAAACAGGGCAAAATCACAACAATAATTGTTTCTGTCAAACTTTATTGCCGATTTCGTATAAACGGGATATTTTCAAATAATCGGAATCGGAATCGGAATCGGTACGATTATGAAAAAAATAATCGGTAATCGGTATTTTCTGTTATGCATAATCGTTTGAACACTAACCTTGACAGTTATTTCTCAATCAGTTCTGTTGGAAGCAGATACCAAGCCATAACCAGACCTAGTTTCAGGTAGTTTGTTTGTGTTTGGATACAGCAATGTTGACATGAAATGTTACTGTTTACATTACTTATAAACATGAATAAACTTTGTACAGATTACTGTCGTATGGGCCTTGATTTGAGTTTGATCCCTCTGGTACTGTAGGTTTTTATATCAACTTGTTTCACCACCTGGGTTTAATTTCTCAGGTACTGTTGGTTTTTGATATCAACTTATTTCACCACTTGGGTTTAATTTGTTCTTGTGTAGTACCATGAGGCACAGTTTATACATAAAGTGTTTCAAGAGCTTCCAACCATGAAAGGATGGCATTCCTGACTACAATGACAGTCTTAGTTTTGTTCTAAGGATAATCAATTGACTGAATTGCTTGTATATCTGTGAAGGGGATTGGTTTATGTTTAAGTCCGGGCCATGTTTGTGTGCTCTGTACATCGTGTGCAGAAGATATCCTTGTAGGTGAAGCTTTCAACACGTGACTTATGTCATGCTGTACAGATGGCTACTGTTCTATATAACATACACAGTAAAGTATAGTTGCTCTGACCACCTTAGTGCCTTTTACTAGTTTAGCTGGTCACTCAAACAGTGCAGTCCTGTTTGTTTGGATATTAAAGTTTCAAATGTACAGTGATGTGTTGTGGAGCAATTGCCTTGACATATGTGGTATAAGTTGCACCACCAGTCCCAAACAAACTGGTATCTGATTTCAGTACATCGTTTGCCTCGGATTCCCTTCAGCTCATAAAGTACAGTTTGTGTTTTAAATTTAAACATGCTAAGGACATAATTAAATGTGAACAAGTTTCTGTCTAACAGATAGTTTTGCTTTCAGTGTGTGTGCACACATGTACCGGTTGCATATCGTATACAGTATATATATAGTATAGACAGTTCTGTGGTAAATTTACATTGCAGAGCAGTACCTACTGTAATATATCAATGCATTAGTATACTGTGGACCACACCTTGTCTATTAAAGTACTGTATTGTAGGGTTATGGTTCCTAACATGTGGGTCTGTACTCTGTATAGCATTAATGTTATGGAGTATGACCTGACTGTAAGGTAATACAAGCATGTATCCATTAATGCACAGAGTACCTTCATAACAGTATTCATCTCACACATTCGAATTAAATCACTCCAAAAATTTACCGTTTTTTCTTTATTTATGGTGAACAAAACACACAGAACAGTTGTGACTTTTGTAAGTTAACTGGTCTGTAAATGGAGTTGGTCAACAGTGCTAGGTAGGCTACATGAAGATGCTTCCAATGGGGAAAACAACAAAAGTAATAATACATTCTCCATCAGTTACAAATATTTTTCTAAATTACTCCTTCCTATATGTTTTGTTATTTACAGTGTGCTTCATAGCTCCCAACTCTTGAGATGGCATTGCTGGTCCATGCCACGTATCGCCGTCCTGGGGGAGGGGTATAAGGGGAGGGGGTGTCCCCCTCCCCTTTTGAATTTTTTTTGAATCCTGGTGATGCCTACATGTATGGCACTTAGAAAGGTGGCACTTAGAAAAGCTTTTGTCACCCAAAATTTTCTGAGAAATATGCATTTTTTTGTGTGTAACATCAAGAAATTGAATAGTAGGTGATAATTCATTCTTTCCCGTGGCATGAAAATGTTCGCTGCTCGCCCCAATGAAAAGAAATATAGGCTAATTTGAGGTTCAAATGATGCTGTAAAGGAGGTTTGATACTCTATTATGCTAAATGTTAAAGAAATGATGGTTGCTAAGTCAAATTTGATGCAATTTTTTTATGTATACTTGACAATTACAATGCGGGTTTTTCGGACGCTTGGGCGGGTTTGGGTGTTAGAATGCGGGTCCAACCCGAGAAATGCGGGTCAGTTGGGAGCTCTGGTGCTTTATCTGACATTTTGTGTTTACATTAACAATGGAGAAGAATGTATCCTCCATTCTTGACCTATACTCTCCGCTTTCCCTTCTCCCCCTGGTCATCTCCTGGTTTCCCCAAGTATATCCCGATTACCCCCTTTCTACCCCTCCCTTGCCCACTTCTTTACCATGTAACATATTTTAAATCCCACAGTGGTTCGTTCATCCCCAGCCTTATTGTTAGAGACTGGTGCCCCTAAGTGCCGTAAACCCTCTTCAGGCTTGGACATGACACTTCATTGGTCTCAACCACGACGTCTCCACGTGTTTCAAAGAGAAATGTAAGGGATCGCCCTCAGTCCCGGGCTCCTTTGTACGTCCGTACATGGTTAGACAGTAAGTTGTTAATATGTTCCTGAATCGTGCCTTTGTTTCCTGTTTGTTACTACACTGCCCAATACAAACCATGTTGTCAATCCCGACAAACTGTTACAGCCATCCGAATACACTTGCAAATATTGCGTTCGTACTACCAGCAAAAGTACGGCCATATCCTGTCTGTGACGTACTATTAATTATTCATAGTCGTAATGTTTATTCCTGCGGCAAGCTTCCCAGTTCTGCTAACAGCAATCGAATATACGCTGTACGAACGACGACAATTTGGTGAACAGCACTACTCACTACGGCCTTCAGTAAGTGTGGCTTTAGACGGGCGTTAATTGTTACACTTAACTCTCAAATAGCTGAAACAAAATTGTGGGAGATATCGATCTATCTCATGATACCAGTCGTTTTCTACATACATTGATAGCGATATATATGCTTTACCCATGGGCGGCGATCATGGGGGGGGGGGGACGGGGAGGACATTTCCCCCCAATATTTTAGGTGGGGGGATATAGTATCTAATATCCCCCCCCCCCCATTTCAAAATAGAAAATGCTTAGATGCAACTTACAAGGCCTGGGAAGTGCCATTTCCAGCGAGCTGGGAGGCATTTTCGGCCAAAGTTTTCTTCGCGCCAACTTATGGTGGCGCTACGCTTAGAAAGTCTGAGTACAAGCTTTGCCCCTCCCTTGGCAAATTCCTCGCAAGGCGCCTGTCGAACCGTGTCACAATTTGTTACTATATATGACCTAAAGGGGGTTTTATTTTTTTTTTCGAAATGAATAGCTAGACGGACCGCATCCGTAATGAATTTTTGGTTTGCCTCTTTTGTATGAGTGTAAGTACGTACAATCCTATATATGATCCACATCGATATGGGTTCACTGGGTTTCCATTTGGCCTGTTTCCTACAAGATTTCTAACCGCAGGTGCGTAGCCCAGGGAGGTGGGGGGGGGGGCGAAGGGTGGAGACCGCCCTCCTCGAGCATATTTTTTGGGTATTTTCTATGATATCGAAGTTTTATAGTAGCCGTTATAAGAGGTTTTAATATTTGTACACCAATTTTAATTTAACTGTGTCTGAATTTTCGAAAATTCCTTGACCAACATTCTTCATCATACTTCCCTCTACGCGTGCAATTTGACCGGTCTGTTAGGGGTTGAGGGGGGTTTTTCTATATTGGTTGTCCATTAGATGAAATTTTGTACAACATTATGGGTATGTTTTGAAGTGAATTTATTATTCAAATTCTGAACAAATAATGGGCTTAAAACCTTGAAAAGTGGGGCTGACGGGTATTGTGGGGCGTAACGTAGAATTACCTACAAAAGCAATGACCCACAGGAGATGCAATGAGGTCGAACATGATGTGTGACTGGTGACAATCTTGAAAAAAGGTTATGAATGAAAAAAAACTATTAGGAAAAACTTGGTTCTCAGGCAAAAGTGTACATCTGGTTGGTCATTTTCAAGCCCGAGAAGTGCCATTTCCGGTGATCTGGGGGGCTATCAAAACCAGAAATTTTCTTGTACGCTGCGCGCCCACCAATGGTGGCGCTCCGCTTTGATAGTAATTCGCCTCCATCCAAGCAAATGTCCCCCCAATATTTGAAACAGATCGCCGCCCCCTGGCGCCTTTACCTATAGAGGTAAGTAAGGAACTTTTGTCTCGCAAACCCTTAAAGCGAAAGAGCTAATGAAGTGAAAAGTGATTGTTTGCTAGTACTCCAAGTGACACATTGAAATGACATGCAACGTCACAGAACAATAGGTCAGAGGTCATAGGTTAAATTATGCAAAATGCGAATTTTAGTCATAATAAATAAATAAATAAATAAGCACTCCACAGAGATCCATACGTAGATCTCAGTAGGTCAATCGCCCTGACATACGGGTTATACCGGTATGTGTGAGTTTACATTAGTTTCTCTTCCTCGCGTTTCGTCAACTGACAAGGCAAATAAATAAGGAGATGAAAAAAAAAGTCGAAAGTGGTTTGAATATTTTAAGATCCTTGTCTGTTCAACGGACAATTGGATTTTCTCGAGGTCTTAAATACCTGATGTGAAATTAATGCAAGCAACAGACCTAATTCACACATAAATACTATTAACAATTGTAAATCACATATCAGGTATCTAATTACATAGAGAAACGAATGTTTCTAATGTAAGACTTACAGTTCAGTCATACTAGTAGTAATGAAGGTAATGAAAAAAGTTTTGTAAGCGAGTTTTAGTTTTCTCCTCGTAAATGACTGATTTGCATCGTTGAAACTCGATTCCCCACGAAGAACGGAAAGTTGATTTAATTTTGTGGGCCAATGTAACGATATGGTCCCTTTTGATAGGTCCGCCTGTCTGGGGCTGGCAAACCAGGATCCTCGTTAGTTTCCCCCTCATCTTCGATTTGGTTGTCCGACCACACTAATCTTGCTTCTCTCATGTCAAACTGTGCATCATCTGTAATGAGAGCGACGTACTAACCTCTGAATAATCATGTATTATACTCAATTGATGTAACACACCCTGATTGATACAGATTGATCAAATGTTACTACTGGCCTAAAGTATGTATTGTTATAACATCGCATTGGATATATAGTGATTCTCTGACATCTCTGTAATGGCAGGGGATGGATTGATGAACGTTTCATATTGCATTGGTGGACTACGATGACGTCACTTGAAGTGGCTCTATGAAAGAACCCAAGAAGAGGAGAAAGGGGCCCCTTCCCACATATAATATTGTAACACTTTCACTTTGAGAAGGGGCTGGCCCCACTTGAATTATTGGTAACATTTTCACTCCGAAAAAGAGAAGGGCCCGGTCCCACTTGAGTTATTGGTTTCTTCTTTAGTTAGTGAAGGAGCCCGGTCCCACTAGAATATTGGTAACACTTTTACTCCCAAGAAGAGGAGAAGGGGCCCGGTCCCACTTGAGTTATTGGTTACATCTTCAGTTTGTGAAGGAGCCCGGTTCCACAAGAATTATTGGTAACACTTTTACTCCCACATAGAGGAGAAGGGACTGGTCCCACTTGAATTATTGTAACACTTTCCCTTTGGGTGTATGTAAAAGGATAGTCAAGTCGGCAGACCTTAACTGTAGCGTCTCCTCCCTCCTTGCTCCCTACGTATCCCTATGCAACAGCGTCACCTTGCTCCCTATGTATCCCTAAACAACAGCTAGCGTCACCTCCCTCCTTGCCCCCTTCGTATCCCTATACAACAGCGTCACCTCCCTCCTTGCTCCCTATATATCCCTAAACAACAGCTATCGTCACCTCCCTCCTTGCTCCCTATGTATCCCTAAACAACAGCTAGCGTCACCTCCCTCCTTGCTCCCTACATATCCCTATATAACAGCGTCACCTCCCTCCTTGCTCTCTGTGTATCCTTAAACAACAGCGTCACCTCCCTCCTTGCTCCCTATGTATCCCTATGCAACAGCGTGACCTCCCTCCTTGCTCTCTGTGTATCCCTATACAACAGCGTCACCTCCCTTCTTGCTCTCTGTGTATCCCTATGCAACAGCGTCACCTCCCTCCTTGCTCTCTGTGTATCCCTATACAACAGCGTCACCTCCCTCCTTGCTCCCTATGTATCCCTATGCAACAGCGTCACCTCCCTCCTTGCTCTCTGTTCTCTGTGTATCCCTATACAACAGCGTCACCTCCCTTCTTGCTCTCTGTGTATCCCTTTACAACAGCGTCACCTCCCTTCTTGCTCTCTGTGTATCCCTATGCAACAGCGTCACCTCCCTCCTTGCTCCCTATGTATCCCTATACAACAGCGTCACATCCCTCCTTGCTCCCTATGTATCCCTTTACAACAGCGTACCTCCCTCCTTGCTCTCTGTGTATACCTATATAACAGCGTCACCTCCCTCCTTGCTCTCTGTGTATCCCTAGACAACAGCGTCACATCCCTTCTTGCTCCCTATGTATACAACAGCGTACCTCCCTCCTTGCTCTCTGTATCCCTATACAACAGCGTCACCTCCCTCATTGCTCTCTGTGTATCCCTATACAACAGCGTCACCTCCCTCCTTGTTCCCTATGTATCCCTATACACCTACTGATTTTACATTACCTGCAGGAATCACTTATGTATACAAATTTGCTCGATGATGAGGGAGGGAGACTATTGTATACCGTGTTATAACACTAACTGAAATATTTTAATATATATATACCGTTAGCATCAAATCTTTCAAGCAACCCAAGGAAAGTCGTCGTATCACCGCCTTTGGCGAGCCATTCGTATCTTGTGACGTAACCATTCTTGTCTGAATCAAGTTCACCGAAGATGACATTAACAGAAGCACCTGATTTCAGCAACCGTTGAAACCTGACGATGAGTGTAGCGTAAAAAAAAGTGAATGACCATTATTGTTTTGTTTCATATACATTTACATAAATATACCAGTTATGATGTTCTGTAAAATCGTGGGGCCAGAACTATCCGACTTCATAGTCATCCAATACTTACCGCTATTCACCACGTATAGACGGCAACGTATTTAAAGTGATAAACACTGTATATACAGCTACGTGTTGCAAAACTGCATGATCAACTAAAAGGTAGACTGGATTATTTTTGATACTTGGGTTACAAGAGGTATATAATTCTTCTGGAAGGGATGTAATAACTCACCTCAAAGCAGTTGGGTTGACTGAATTATCAGGTACCACCCTGTTGTCCGATGGGGCTCCCCTGTTGTCATCCTCTGGAGGACAGAGTACCCCTGGTAGTCCTCGGGCAATCGCTTGACCCCGAGCCCCACGAGGCCCCCGGATTCCCGAGCTCCTTACACGTTCCGTGCGGCATCCACTATGAGGTTCAGATTGACGCCCACCTTTTGGTCCGTCCGACGGGGCTCCTCTGTTGTCATCCTCTGGAGGACAGCGTACCCCTGGTAGTCCTCGAGCAACCGCTTGACCCCGAGCCCCTCGAGGCCCCCGGATTCCCGAGCTCCTTACAGGTTCCGTGCGGCATCCACTATGAAGTTCACCTTTTGGTCCGTATGGTCCGTATGACCCATCCTGACCAGGCGCAGGGCGACCATATAGCTCATTAGCCCCTGCTAGGTTGGTGCCGGTTGGCGAACAGCTTGTGGTGATGTGCAAACACAAGAGCAAAACTGCTGGTTTGAAGAATGTATACATGCTAAAGCTGTGTCTGTAAAAAAAAGAAAAGAAATGCACAGTGTGGTAATAGCACTGTCGACATATTCAACGCTGGTTCGTCAGACTGGAAATTAGCCTTCTACTTGGTTACCAATAATCTGAGGGTGTCAAAGATACATGTGATATGAAACATTTACATCACTTGGAAAGGGGCTCTACACCCCTTCTTAGATGTTATTACACTCTACCAGCTATGCAGTCCATCAGTGCCAGCAGTGTTCAGCAGTATTCACCAATGACTTGTCAGGCATAAACAAGGAAAGGTAGAAGTCTCCTGTATTTCCCATGGATCTTTTTGACGTCGAAATGAGTAGTATAACCAAATACTCTCAGTTAGGCCTATGTACCGGCCAGTAGCGGTTTATTACTAGATGGGGTTTTCTAACTTTCCTTGGAGGAACACAGAAAACTGTTACTTTGTTATGTTATACAAGTTTTGATCTTTAATGTGTTAAAGGACCATGTACATTAACTATATAGCCTCTGAACAGTGTAAGCTATTGTATTGCATTATATAGAGACTACACATGACAAATAAGCCCGGAGCGGAAAGTTACTTTGAACCCCTCGTATCTCGAAAATTCCAACCTTTAATACCGAAATTCTACTTGTTTTCTGGAAATTTCATGCTGAAATTTCCACCACTCATCCCAAAATTGTTACTGTTTCCTCTCAAAATACCGTTTATTTTCTCAAGATTCCCACCTTTTTGGTTACGATGCCGAAGGTTCAGTATCTCTTGGCAATCGTGCGTGTGGGCGCGTGCGTGTAATTGTGTGCATCTCAAGAAAGCACAAGATGAGTCATTGTCATGCTTGATAGGTAGATGCCCCATGATGTGTAGATGTTCCCTATCGTTTGTGGTTCCTATTCATGCATATGGATGAGTGGGCGGGCCTTAACGTAACTTCTTATTGTACAATATCTGTTCATCCGTACGTCCGATTTAATTCGTACTTGATTATGTACAAAGTACGTACATGTTCATTGCAACAAAAACTCTCACCTCATTAGTATTCATGAGTGGGTTGGCCTAAATAGGAAAACAGCTTTTAAACACGATATGTCAATAACCGATCAGGGGTTAAAGTGCTAGCCCCATCGTCAGCACACTAAATATTCATACATTATAGGGGGCTAAAACTTACGAATTTCTTTATCCAGCTCCATCCTGAACGCATGTTGAAGCCCACCCACATTGTTTAACCACGCATATATCTCCAGTCTTAGCACACTCATTATGTCACTCAAAGGTTTCCCGCCTTTTTATGTAAACTTCACCTCTCGCGCGCACTTCAAGCAGTGGCAGACGACAACTGTTCAACGCACAACCAGTTAGCCAGACAACGGGGCGCGGCTTATCACAATGGCTTATCACATTTCAATATCGTTAAATGCAATGAGCTGGAGCTGTACAAAGCTGCAATCCCTGATGCATTAACCACATGTTGATTCAATGTCATACTTGGTAGGTACTTTATACCATGCTGTGTAGATGTAGGCCTTCCCTATGTTTTTGATTCCAATATCTTGAATATTAATGAAACATGCAATTATGCGTTGAGAGTGTTGCTTCCAACCTGCACTGAACCTGTGGCTATCAGTTTTTACCCTCTGAGCTATCCAAGGGGTCAACAGGTTTTCTCAAAGGGACAAAACTTGCCTCAAGGGGTCAACATGTCATCTCAAATTGGCTCAAAATTGCCCATTTCCTCTGTGATTTATACTACGTGACTTTTAGTTTATCTATATTTAACATAGAAAGACTGTTCTTTCTGGATATGGAAACATTTTGGAATACAAATGTTATGCTGTAAAATCATTACCAGTGAATGTAATGGTTGATGCCCACAAGGGAGTGCTACAAATACGAGCTAGAAATTTAACTCACTTGCTCTACATGAGCCAGACAGTTATTTTGAATTGTGAGCACATTGTATGGCAAACCCATCTGGCTTTCTGGTTATACTTTGTAAACAGACTTAAATTTGTCACCTGATAACTGATTCCTGGTACCTTCCTTTTTACGTTACCGCTTTAGCTAACCTATACATAATCCTCATCATATTTAGTTGCACAATGCATATTAACGTGTATGGCTTACCAAACTATGAATATGTTATGTTACCACTTAACGTTTTCGTTTTCTGGTTTAACTTATTTCGAAATTCTGGCTATGTTATCCAAGTGTGGACTATATATTATCTCTAATTTTGACTACGTAAGGTTGCAAAGATTCGATTTTCTAGGAATTTTGACCTTTTCTTCAAAGTTTTTCTGTTTTTGTTTATCGTATAATTGTGACTATTTATGAAGCAATTTCCCCTGAACGCCATGTTAAGCAGTATAGGCGATTGGAGATTGGGATTGGAAAAAGTCGAAAATTTGATATATATATAT